>OX451347.1:18490843-18606965 GCA_949629155.1 Myopa testacea
GAAGATAGTAGAGATTACTCTTATTATATTTTATTTTCTTCCTTTCCAAACTAATATTTGAAGTCAGAATTGCTTATCGTACTAAAATATTATCGACCTCTTTCATATTTCAAATAAATTATTTAAAAGGACAACGTAAATATTTGTTTGCTTGAGAACACTAATGTAAACAATCAAATGACAGCTCGCTTCTGTTTAACTTGGTGGAGACGACCTGATTATCTGAGTAGATTTTCGAAAATCTAGTAGCAGTTAATCTTCGGTGGAAACATGCTATAAATTCAATTCAAATAAAATAATAATAAATCTGGTTTTTATACTTTCTGGTTTCATGAAATCAAATTAAATTTAATGGCATCCATAATTATTCATTGACACAATTATTACAAGTGTTATTCAACCAGATATTAGTAATGAAATATAATAAATTAGTGATAACATACATATAATTTACAAAATTAAAAAATATGTATTCATTTTCAATAAATCGTAAAACCATTAAATTTAATTTGATTTCATGAAACCAGAAAGTATAAAAACCAGATTTATTATTATTTTATTTGAATTGAATTTATTCAGTAAATACAATTATATAACAATATAGGGTTTTCCAATAAGAGGTGGCCATTTGGCTGATGTTGTTTTTCATTATTAACGGCATACCTTCCTTTTTATTACGAAATAACATGCGATAATTTATCTCAAAAAATGGCATTTTTCTTTGAATATCAAAATTACACCTCTTATTGGAAAACCCTTTATAACCAATAGTGTACATCACGAGATCAGTAGTAAAAACCAGTGTCGATCTCAGCTTAATATTACTTAACATTAGATTAACACAATTCAATATAAGAATAATTGAATAAATAATTAAAAGTATGAATGAATATCGGAAATATTAGTAAAACTTTAGTAGTTATTACATGTACTATATTGTATTATTACAAACATTTTATATAAAATAATAATTTATTATGTATGATTTCGATCTATCTTTTTTAATTGTTTTGTTAGATTAATTAAATTAATACTTATTGGTTAGACTGTTTTTACTTGTTTCATCAATTATATTTTATGCATAAATATATAACTGTACCTACAAGCCATAACAGCCTACTCGAGTTAATTGCTAAATAAATAGACATTTAATAAATAAATACTTCCTCTGAAATATTTCCATAATTTGACTTCATTAACTTTTTAGTGTTACCCGTATAACGTATTCATGGAATTGATATGCCGACTAAAATATATATACAATGCCTATACAAATTCGTCAACAGCACGCTATGTTCGGAACGTAAATCGTGCCAGCGCTTTACAAAGCTTAGACACCGAAACTGTAGCAGAACGAAGTTAGAAAAAGCAAAATTTCATTCAAAAGCCATAAAATGCAAAATTTAAAACAAATCTGTTTGTTCGGCGGACGGACGGCATGTTTTGTTATTGTCGGACGGACAGCTGTACATGTTTTGTTATTGTGAAAGAACAAAACGAAGACGAATCGTTCTTCTCTTGCACCGTTCTTCTCATCGCCCGCTGTACGCAACAAATTGATCGATTCTTTCTTTCACACTTTATCTGGCAACCGGGTGCTCGATGAATCAACTCTTCTTACGCATATTCACATACGAAGTCATACAGAATTCAACAACCTTATAAGCATCAAACATTATCAAACGCAGTTTGAGTCCAACCAATCGGTATGTCCCTGATCGATGTAGCTAATGTTGAAAATTTCTCTGCGTTGAATTCGCCTTTGTAATCTCTTCATGATACATACTCGTTGGACAAAGCACACGATTTTCTGTGGGGAAGTACACATGTGAGGACAGCGCACACGTTTTTTTGTCATAGGTTTAGTGAAATTTCAGCAAAATGCATATGTATTGAAACAGCGAATTCGAAGTGTCCTATCTCATTATCTCTGGCGATGAGGTAGGGCAGTAGCTGCGCTTGTTTGATTTTGCTACACCCCAAAATTATTATTGTTTGTCTTTATGACAAAGTTTATGTGAATTTTCCTTTTATATTAAAAAATGTTATTGCATTATTCAATTTACTTCATATTATAAATTATTATTGCATTGCCTACTTTAGATTATAAAATATTATTGCATTATCTATCATTTGGACATCGCTGCTTTAGACGTAAGTCTGAAATTATAATTGTTTTATTGTTAAGGCCTGAATAGTCGTACTTAGCACTTAGAACTTATAAGTTTCGAGAACTTGGGTGTTTACGGGTTGCAGGGGTACCAGCACTTCTAGTGTTGACCACTAGTTGACCTAATGTTCGAAATTGGGTATTTTTTTGGTTTTGTTGGATTTTTCTTGATTAGATATAGATTGAAATTGCCTTCGATTTGCAATCAGCAGCAAAATTTTAGTATTTATATTTACATTATTTATATTATTATGGTATTTTGTTATAATAGAGATGATTTCGTATAAATTAATTGTTTAAAGAATATTATATTGAAATCCCATTAAACTATAAATTCGGCAAGCAAAGACAACATCTTCGAAAATAGCGTTAAGTAAAATATCAAAATTGATGTTTCCATAAGCCAAAAGTGGAAGTGGTTTGACAGCACGTCAAGTTCTTCGAAGTGCTTATAAGTACAGATAATCAGGCCTTTAATAAAATCTGTAGCACGGATAAGTCTGAAGGCCGAATGGTCACATCCGAATATGTGCTGATAAATGCATGCGTCGAAGCGAACCCATCACGCTGCCCATTCCCGATGACATATTTGCGCTGTTGGATGGTAGCAGTGTTTTCAGTAAAATAGATCGATCGGATGTATATTTATAGATCGTAGTGGATGATCAATACAGAAAAATTTTAACAAACAACTCACACAAAGCATTTTCCACCTTCAATCTCCTCGCACCTGGAGTAAAATCTGCCCCTGGAGTAATTCTCAACAGCAATGGAATTCAAGGCCATCCCGAAAAACTCAACGCGATAGCGACAATGCCGCATCCTGAAAATGTCAGTCAACTACGATCGTTCCTGGGCGCTATAAATTTGTACGGTAAATTCGTCAAATAAATGCATGAGCTACGCGCGCCACATGATGAACTCTTACGCAAAGGAATTAAATGGGAATGGAAAACAGCATGCCATAAAGCATTTGAGGATTTTAAAAACATATTACCGCAAGAGCTGCTATTGACAATTTACAACCCGAAATTCCTGTAAAGTCTTATGGAGACGATAGTAATACAGGAGTCGATGCAGCAATTACGCATGTATTTCATGATAGCTCAGAGAAGGCAGTTGCTCATGCATCAAGGTCACTCACCAAAGCAAAGCAAAACTACAGACAAATTGACAAAGAGTCTTGCTCTGGTATTTGCTGTGAAGAAATTCCATCATTTCATTTTCGGCCGTAAGTTTTCGTTTTTTACCCATCATTGTGGGATGCGGACAAGACGGCCACTCTGGCCGGGACAAATAGGTGGCAACAACCGAACAGACAGACAACTTGAAGCGGACGAAACTGGACGAGACGCCACGATAATGAACGAAGACAGTTAACAGTCGAAGAAACGATCTGATCGCGGCAACACGTTTTTGAATTAACAATGTAAACCAACATATTAGTTAAGTTATTCTCAACAATGTAAACCTACATGTTAGTTAACTTATTCTTAATAAACCTACCTATTGGGGCTCAGCCGAAAATAAAATTCAACCATTAATTAAGAGAAATAAAAGAAGTAAGCAGTAAAAGAAGAAAAAATATCAAGAAGCAAGACGAAAGTAGAAAACATTTTACAAAAGCTACGAAAGAACAACGACGAGAAAAAGAAGAAAACATAGCTGTTAAAAGAAGTAAAAGAAGTAAGCAGTACAAAGAAAAAAGATTAGCAAGAACCAAGACGAGAGTAGAAAAGATTTACAAGAAGCATTACGAAGAAGAAGGGCGAGGAAAAGAAGAAAACATAGCTGTCAAATAGAACGACGGGAAGAAGTAAAAGAAGAAGGGAAGGTTGACAACTAGAAAGAAGAGATATAAGAAACTAACGAACTGTCGGAAGAATTCCAAAATTTATGTGCGCTGATAACAAAGAAGAAGATGTAATCGAACCAAATTTAAATAACGTGCCGGAGGAATATCGTAGAAAACTCCTACGAATGATACGTGGGTATAAGCCGGAAAATGATGTCCTGCTACCGGTCGCTATGAAAATTATTTTGACAGATGAGACACCACTTTATGAACCACCCAGGAGAGTCTCGCAACCAGATAAAGAGGAAATCGATAGGCAAGTTCCTGAATGGCTGAATAAAGGCATCATTAAGCCGAGTCAATCAAATTTTGCATCACCTGTTGTACTGGTCAACAAAAAGAATGGATCAAAAAGACTTTGTGTAGACTACAGCAGAATAAACTCGCGAATAATTAAGGAGCATTTCCAACTACCACTAATAGATGACGTACTGGACCAACTACAGCCGGCATCAGTATTTACGAACTTGGACCTCGTTAATGCATTTTTCCACGTCCCGATTGAAGCTGAATCCAGGAAATACACTTCATTCATTGTACATAATGGTCAGTACGAATTTCAAAAAGTACCCTTTGGCTATTGTAACTCGCCTGCTGTATTTATGCGTTTCATCACAGCGGTCCTTAAACCACTAATTAATGAAGGTATAGTAATCGTATACATGGACGACGTTGTCATACTCGCTGACAATTATGACGATGCGATGAAGCGATGCGAAAAGGTACTAAAGGTGACTAAAGAAAATGGATTATGGGATATGTAATTTCAGAAGGGAAAATCCAACCAAAATATGTCTGACGTCTTATTTTCGAAGATTTGTAGAAGGTTATGCGTTACGAGCCAGGCCACTAAGTGATTTACTGAGGAAAGATGTACCATTTAAGATGCACGCTGAACAACAACTGGCTATAGCGAATTTAAAGAAGGCACTGTCAGAGTCACCGGTACTGAAATTATTCGATCCACGTGCATTAACCGAAATTCACACCGACGCAAGTAAGTATGGATATAGGGGTCATGGTCCGCTCAGGCTTGGGGGAAACGGCACCACAGGACGTCCCTCCGTAACTCTCCTGGGTGGGCAAGTCGACTTCTACCTCCACGCGGTGATCCCTGGTAACCAGGTCGTCTCGGGTGTAAGGGATAACTGAGACCTCCTGGGCAGACAGAAGCGGCGATTCCTCCCTCTATTCCCTGTATCCTCCCGTTGCCTGTACCCATGTTTCCGTCCCATCCTTCCTCCTTTTTGTCCCTGGGCTGGATTAAGGTGTTAGACGACCCGTGCCGATAATCAACCTGGCTGGGGGCCCAAATAAATAGGGGGGCCCAGTCGCGAACGGAGTATCCAGTTACCTGGCGCCCACCGGATTAAACAGCCTTGCCTGCACAAGGGGCTCTGTGCGGGTGGACCTCTATTCCCCATTACTCGTGGGACTAAAACTGACAACATAAAACTAACAAAAACAAAACAGACGATGTACGAAGGGAGGGAAAGGGATGGATTGGAGGCCCTGGTCGAGGCGGAACCCGATGAGGGATTAGCTCCGACTGGGTGTGGGATACCAACGGGAGGTGTATCTGATACCTCGGAAGAGGTCGCAGAGCTTACCCCCCGGCTGAAAATCCAGTCAGCTGGACGACTCTGTCGTCAACGGGGTGCCGGGACTCCTAGCGGAACGGAACCGTTCATGGGTTTAGTTCCAAGGGACGTCAGGGCACCCATGCCGAGTCCGGATGGAAACGACGATGAGACGGATCCCAAGGTGTCTTCCAAGGGATTAGTCGGACGTAGCGGAAAACCGGAAGGACGAGTCGCAGAAGTGGTCGCCTCAGCGATCTCTCGCAAGAGGGAGAAGCAGAGGAGTAAGCGGAAGCTGCAGAAGACGAAGAAAGCATTGGAGAGATCCATAGCTAAGCTGACTTCTCGGCTTAGCGAGCTCTCCTCGTGTGGGACCAGTCCGGAAGAAGGCATGCCGGGCAAGAAGTTCAGAGGTGACACCTCAGCGACCTCGATGCCAGAGAAGCTGGAAGCCGGACTTCAGCAGAGTACTGCAGGTGGGGTGGAAGCCACTAAGTCAGTGCTGCAGGGTGGCGGTGCTTCGACCAGCAATAAAGGGCGGACTGCGGTTCCTCGGAAACGATCCGCCCCAGCTGGCCAAAGCTCGTCAACACACAGCAACGGGCCCGAGGCCAAACGGAGGTCTTTCGCGGGGGTCGCGGGGGGTGATCTCCTTGTCGGCATAGCGGACCTCTCCGGCGGGGGGCCTTTGGAGGAAAGCCATCTGGCAATCTTCAAGGCCTCCCTACTGAAGGCGCTGGACTCTCTGGACGGTGGAGGGGACATCGGGTTCGTTGGGAACGCCTACCTGGACAGTGGATTCATTGCCATCAGGTGCAAGAATCAGCAGTCAAGGGAATGGCTGTTCAAGGCTTCTGAGAAGCTGGGTGGTCTCTGGCAGGGGGCCAGACTGCGTCCGGATAGGCTTTACGCTGTGAAGGATGAGAGGAGGATGGTGTTGGTGGTCCACGGAGCTACCGAGACCAAGGAAACCATCCTCAAGAGGCTTCAACGCCAGAACGGCTGCGTAAGGGATACCTCCAAATGGAGGGTTACCTTCGCGGAAAAGTTCGGCGAAGTGGCGAAGGTCGGGACTAGGCTGACGGTCTGGTGCCCAAAGGAAGAGGCAGAGGCCATCAAGGCCGCGGGGGGGAAACTCAACTGTGGTCTTGATCAAGCTGTGGTCATATTCCAGAGGGATCCAGCCTGAAGCGAATACCGAGTCCGCGGGGACGGTGACTCACTCCTTCGGGAATGTAACACCGGGGCGGGAGGTGGGCCTGCGCGGACAAACTTTGCGGGTGTGTCAGCTGAACATTCACCACAGTAGAGCAGCTTCAGCAATGATGATGCGACACTTTGAGGAAGATAAGCTGGACATAGCCTTGGTGCAGGAACCCTGGATACTCCATGGTAGTATTAAGGGACTATCTTGTAAAGGGACTAGCCTCTTTTTGTCGCTAGGTGAGGAAAGCAAGCGGACCTGTGTATTGGTGAGAAGGGGTGTCCAAGCGATACTCATGACTCATCTGTGTTCTCAGGACCTAACGGTCGTGAGGATCGGTAGCGGGAACGGCTCCTTTCTGATTGCATCTGCCTACCTGCCATACGACTCATCAGAGCCGCCACCGCCTCTGGAGGTGGAGAGGCTGGTGAGATACGGTGTGGTTAGGGGAGAGAATGTGATTATAGGTTGCGATGCTAATGCTCACAGTACAGTGTGAGGCAGCTCCGATGATAACCGCAGAGGCGAGAATATTCTCGAATTTGTGAGTAAATTTAACCTGCAAATCGTAAACAGGGGGTCTGAACCAACTTTTGTAAACTCGATAAGAAGTGAAGTTATTGACCTAACCCTGGCAAGTCTTGGAATATTAGATAGACTATCGCACTGGAGGGTCTGGGACAGGCTAACCATGTCTGATCACCGGGCCATTCGGTTCGATGTCCCGTATGGACTGAGACGGCGGCGAGGAAGCAGGTTAATAAGGATCCCAAGGAACAGGATGGTCATTTGTACCGGGAACTTCTGAAGGGATCTATGCCTGAGTTGAACTGAATGCCCAGGAACACGACAGAAGTGGAGATCGAGGTGAGGAGGTTAAACTCTGCCATGATCTCTGCGTATGAAAGGGCGTGCCCTCGGACCGTGGTGGATGAAGAGGACTCTGTTCCCTGGTGGAACGAAGAACTGGAATCCATGAAGAGGGAGACGAGAATGGCCTTTAATCGGTACACGAGGCACAAAGACACAGTGACTTGGGCTGATTACAAGGAAAAGAAGAAACGGTTGAAGAAGACCCTCCGCAAGAGGAAGAGGCAGACGTGGAGGGACTTCTGCACCAATACGAAGGATATCTCTGATGTATGCAAACTACAGAAGCTGATATCAAAGGATCCAGGGTCCAAAATGGGACTCATCCGTAACAAAGGTGGAGTCCTGTTGGAGACACTGGAAGAGTCTACTCGAGACATGGTAGACAGAGACTTTCCCGGGAGCATCGTACACACTGATGCCTGGCCATCTATGCGTAGATGGTATCACAGGTCGGAGAGGACCGAGGCGGAAGGGATAGTGACGAGGGACGGGATAAGAAGTGCGGTGATGACGTTCTCCCCGTTTAAGACTCCGGGACCGGACGGGATATTCCCTGCTTTGCTGCAGTGGGGCCAGGAGCAGCTGCTCGAGCGATTGCGGGTAGTATTCGTAGCATGTCTGGCAATGGGTTATGTGCCTGGTGTTTGGAGGGAGGGAAGAGTGGTATTCCTACCAAAACCAGGAAAAAAGGACTACACGGAGGCCAAATCCTTTAGACCTGTCTGCCTTACCTCTTTCGTCTTAAAGACAATGGAGAGGGTGGTGGTGGACTATCTAGAGGGAACAGTATTTGTGGAACGTCCTCTAAGTAGATTTCAGCACGCATATAGAGCGGGGAGATCTACGGAGACCGCCCTCCACGATCTGGTCGGGGTGGCGGAAAAGGAACTGATGAACGGAGGCATCGCTATGACCACTTTTATGGACATAGAGGGTGCTTTCGACCCCTCTGTTTGTAAGATCTGTTTTGGAAGATTGAAATTAGACCTGGAGGCCCGTGGGCTCAACCCGGTCGTTACTAACTGGATTGAATTCATGCTGCGCCACAGGGCGGTAAATCTGCAATGTGGGAGTCATAGGCTAAGAGCGATAGTGACGAGGAGATGTCCCCAGGGAGGGGTGTTATCACCAATCCTTTGGAACATCACTGTTGACTCCTTGCTTCAAAGGCTGGACTCAAGGTGCATACATACAATAGGATATGCAGACGACATAGCGGTGATGGTGAGAGGGAAATATATTGACACCATGCAGGACGTAATGCATGGGGCGCTCTCCACGGTAGAAGGATGGTGTAGAGAGCAGGGCCTCACCATCAATGCTACTAAGACGGATATGATCCTCTTCACAAGAAAGAGGAAAATTCCGAACTGGAGTCCTCTAAGGATTTTCGGAGTCGAAATCAACACCTCCCGAAGGGTTAAGTACCTAGGAGTAATCCTAGATAACAGACTCACCTGGAAGGAGCATGTGTTGGAGAGGACTAGGAAGGCAAAGGCGGTGCTCTTTCAGTGCAGGAGAGTGTGTAGCCTTCGATGGGGTATATCTCCAAACAAGGCACACTGGATCTACACTGCTATGGTTAGACCCTGTTTGACGTATGGCTCAGTTATCTGGTGGCATAAAGCAGATCAGATAACGATGAAGGCCGAACTGGATAGGGTCCAACGTCTGGCATGCATAGCCATCAGTGGTGCAATGCGCACCACCCCGACCTTCGCGCTGGAGGCGATACTCGGGCTGCTACCGTTGGACTTATTCATTAAGAGGACGGCGGCGCTGGCGGCAATGCGAATGCATAGGAACGCTGTATGGCGTGGTGCTGACTTACCAGCGGCAGGACATGGTCGCATTATTGACATTGTCCGGGCATGCCTATGGATGGTATGTGCAGGGTGCGAATCATCGATAGGTGGCACGACACTCTGATCGCAGATGGCCGACTGCACAATGAGTGCAGCAAGCATGACCTAAACATCTTCACGGATGGGTCATTGATGGATGGAAGGGCAGATGCAGGGGTCTTCTCTTCGGAGTTGAACCTCGGCTGTAAGCTCCATCTAGGGAAATACGTGTCCGTATATCAGGCCGAACTACTGGCCCTGATACATGCTCTGGACCATCTAATTGGCGATCAGGTGCGGAATAGCAGTATCCTGCTAGCACTGGATAACCAGGCGGTGATTAAGAGTATGGCGCGGACAAACGTCAATTCCAGACTGGTGCTGGGGGCTGTCCAGAAGCTCAATGAGTGTGCCCAATACAACAAGGTAACACTCTGTTGGGTTAAAGGGCACATAGGCACAGAACAGAACGAGAAAGCGGACGCTCTTGCTAAGGAGGGGGCTGCTGAATGTTTTTGCGGGCCTGAGCCGAGAGTCGCTCTTAGCGACGGGAAGGTCAGGGCCTCGATGGACGAGTGGTTGTACGCTGAGCATGCACGAAGGTGGAGGAACCTCACTACGTGTCGTCAGGCGAGGATGGTTATTATCAAACCGCTTCGCAGCCGTTCGGAGGCCAGACGACTACTCGAATACAGAAGAGACAGTCTTAGCTGGCTAATCTCTTTGATCACGGGGCACGGCAATTTCAGATATCATCTCCATAAGATGGGTCTTGTGGAGGATGGCGTCTGCAGGCTGTGTCTAGAAGATGAAGAGTCGGCGGATCACATAGTGAACCATTGCCCGGCGCTGGCAGCCAGAAGACTTAGTGTGAACGGTCGTAACGACGACATTCGACGCTGGGATTCATGGTTTAAGAACGCACTTGCGTTGACAAGGGACCTGGTCATGAGGCGGGTCATCTCGACTCGTTCGGCCGCCTGCAGTGACCAAGGGACGTGGGGGCGAAAAGGGACCTACTCGTTCTGGTCTGCTTCGACTATTCCCCCAAGGAAAGAGGACGGTTTTAGTGGATAGTCCGCAAACAAGGGAGTCCCACACTATCGGCGGACCTGGTTCAAGCAGGGACACTGGTGTGCGTAAAAGCATTTCCTACCTCAATAAAAAAAAAAAAAAAAAAACAAAAGCAGGGATATAGAGCAATCCTGATGCAAAAAAGTAACGATGGCCAGAAATTCCACCTCGTGCAATACATGAGCCGGAAAACAAGCGCTGCTGAAGAAAGATATCATTCATTCGAGTTGGAAGTACTGGCAGTTGTACAATCATTAAAGAAATGGCGGATTTATGTCATTGGCAAACCAATAAAAATAATAACCGACTGCAATGCTTTTAAGATGACAATGAACAAGAAAGAAGTTCCTTCGCGTATAACAAGATGGGTCATATATCTGCAGGATTTCGAGTACCAAATAGAGCATAGAGCTGCGTCAAAAATGAAACACGTTAACGCGTCGACGCGTTAAGTCATATAGGAATGCTTATTGTTGACACGATGAGTCATAAAATTAAAGAAGCACAAAGGCAAGATGAATACTTCAAAGTAATTATTAAGTTACTCGAAAAGGAGCAATACAAAGATTTTTATATTAAGAATGACATACTTTACAACGATCCAGTGTCAGAATTGGTCGCCATACCAGCTTCAATGGAGGATGAAATTATTCAGATAGCACATAGAGAAGGTCACTTTGCGGCAAAGAAGACGCAAGAGCTCGTGAAACGAATGTACTTCATACCCAATTTGAAAGATAAGGTCGTAAAAATAGTGAAGAATTGTGTCCAATGTATTCTTGCGGGAAAAAAGACCGGTAAGCAAGAAGGATTTTTAGATCCGATCGACAAATTAGATCGTCCGTTGCAAACCTTTCACATCAACCACGTTGGGCCTATGGAGCAAACGAAGAAAAGATACAACCACATACTAGTTGTTGCAGATGCTTTCACCAAATTCATGTGGTTGTATCCCACTAAAAGCACTACCAGCCAAGAAGTAATCGAACGACTGAAAAAGCAAGCAGCGATATTTGGGAATCCCGAAAGGATCATCTCGGATCGCGGAACGGCATTTACTTCCACTGCCTTCAGAGAGTACTGCGAAGAAGAGGGCGTCACGCACCTGCTGATAACGACAGGCGTACCTCGAGGTAATGGACAGGTGGAACGCATTAATCGGACTTTAATACCATTGCTAACCAAGATGTCAATTGAAAATCCACAGAATTGGTATCGACACGTAGATAAAGCACAGCAATTGCTTAATAATTCGCCAGCTAGGAGCACGAAATCAAGACCATTTAAAATATTAACTGGATTGAACATGCAAGTCAAAATGCCGCCAAAATTCCACGAAACACTCCACCAAGAGCAAATAGAGGAATTGGATGAAGAAAGGAGGCGTAAGGAGAGAAGCTAAGTCCAATATATTAAGAATCCAAAGAGAAAATGTTAAACATTTTAATAAGAAACGAAAGGCCGCAATTAAGTACCAGATCAACGACCTCGTAGCAGTTCAACGAACTCAATTTGGCCCAGGACTCAAATTGAAGTAAAAATTTTTGGGACCCTACAAAGTTGCGAAATGCAATAACCACGACCGTTATGTCGTAACAAAGATGGGTGATCATGAAGGTCCGAACACAACTACCGCTGCCGCTGATGGAATGAAACCATGGGCTAAAATTATTCGAGTCGAGTAATAAGTCAGGTGGGCCGATTGTGGGATGAGGACAGGACGGCCACTCTGGCCGGGACAAATAGGTGGCAACAACCGAACAGACAGACAACTTGAAGCGGACGAAACTGACCGAGACGCCACGATAATGAACAAAGACAGTTGACAGTCGAAGAAACGATCTGATCGCGACAACACGTTTTTGAATTAACAATGTAAACCTACATATTAGTTAAGTTATTCTCAACAATGTAAACCTACATATTAGTTAACTTATTCTTAATAAACCTACACTATTAATCACCATTTTCTGTACAAAATTGGAAATACCGGTTTATATAGCTAACCGATTACAGCAATGGGCAATAACACTAGCAACGTACGATTTCAATCTTCAGTATACACCCACACATGACTTTAGTAATGCTGACATTATGTACCGCTCAATAGCGTCAACGCGAAAGGCAACGAAGACTATTAGGGTATTCACAAATCCCTTCTAAAGTTACCTTCTAGAGACTTTAGAACGATAATAAAATGAAACAGTGAGCACTCCTTTTTCGTATTCCATTCTAAATTTGCCACAATCGCTTGCTTTGTCTATAGACTATTAAACAATTTACAAGCGAAAATGCCTCGAACGAGTAATAAAGAAAAATTACTAAATGCCTTATGCTATAAGAACATGTTAGACATGATGGCGCAAAATTCAAGCAAGTATATTTTTTAAAGATTCTTAGCGAATTATTTAATTTTCAATGATAGGCAGTGACGACGAGGACGATAATACCGCATTGAACTTCATTGTTAATGCAGCGTTAGTTGTAAAATGTCCACACAGGTCCACATGTAAATTCAACCACATTTTGGCTTTAATCAAGGAAGACCCTGCTTCTAAAAACAAAAACTCTGTCTCACAATTGTGAAGCAACAATTGGATACAGGGGTAGTGCTCATGATGCTAAGATCTTTGTAGAATCGTCCATTGGAAAAAAGCCGGAAAACTTTTTTAACGAACGGCAATGGATAGCTGGAGACTCTGCATATTCTTTGCATAAAGTCTGCATAAGTGTCATCACTCCCTTTTATAAAATAGAATCGAATTATCTCAAGAAAGAAGAGACAAATTTAATCAATACTTTTAAGCGCTTAAAGTACAACTGGGCCGTAGGTTTTTCGACTTTTTTTTGGCCTGCTTTCGCGGAGGAAACTGATAAAGTGTTGCATCTCCCTTTCGCTTCATTTCCTATATGGAGTCTTACGCACACGTTTTTGTTTCACCTGAAAATTATAATAAACTTGTATTAGTTTATTTTCTCTTCAAAATCTTAAAATTACTTACCTCTCCTTTTCCTATCTCTTTTTCCATTTTGGTGAATAAAACAGCTGACGAGAGATGCCATTTTAAGACGAAGGAAAACACGAGCCAGCGTATGGCAATTTTAGCAACTATCTAAAGTGCTTATCTCTGTGTATAACAATAAAAAAGTTAAATAAAAAAGTTACCAGATGGCAAAATGTTTTAAAGTTAACAGGCGGCAAAGTTAACACACTAGATAACACGAAATTTTAAACACCCTATATGTAATTGCGTGTATGCTAGGGTGGACCTTATTTTTCGACCATAACATGTTTACCACTGCGCCCTCTAACCTTGTACTATTTCATGAAAAAGTAATTTGTACAAAATTTTAGATCGATTTGACATCGGGAAGACGTGGCACATCGAACACAAAGTTTTGAAATAGAAATAATTGCAAATATCCGCTTCTTAATATCCTTTCTAAATTAGGTTCCTACGTCAAACAGTGAGAAAATTAATGCTAATGTTAAAATTTGGAATGAAAATTCCGAAAAAATGTTTGGTCGCAATTTGCTTTTAAATACGGTATTAAGTATAAATATTTTTCCGACCATAAAATTCTCTAATCAATTCTAGAGAGAATGCTTCAAACCGGAGGGATCTATGTTTTGTATATTAGTTTCCGAGAAAAGTTAGAAAATGGCCCCTCCCGCCTAAACGGGGGAAAATGCACCCCCCTCTCATACGATTTTTTCTTGTCTCGACCCAACCTACACGCCCTAGCCTTTTGTCCCCTCTTATGTGAATCATCCTGTATAACTAACCAGTAAGAAAGCTATATTCGGCCTGGCCGAATCTTAGATACCCTACACCTAAAAGTTTTGAAAAAAGTGCCGAAGCTAGGGTGGAGCGGGGGTGGCGGTCCACTCTGTGCGGCACAATGTCGGGGGCGGCAGTTTTGGAAATCAAGTATTGGCTTATTGAATTCTAGGAATTTTTGGGGCTGCAAGTTGATTAACCGTCCCGGGCTCCATGAGACATAGCTATGCCACTGTATAAATAGTAGCCGTGATCATTATCTGTTTTCAAAACAAAATAAGTGGCTTAGTAGTTTTATTATTGTGTTCAAATTTAAACTTTATTACCGTGGTAATAAACTTGTTTTCATACTACTATACTGTATAAGTAGTGTAAAGGTGGGCGGACCGTACCCAGTTTTTATGTAATAACGTTTTTTTGGAAAACAAGTTGCTATCTACAGTTTTATTCAGGAAGTTTATATATTTAACAATATAACCATCTTTTGCCTGTGTAACCTAAAAGTGGGCGGATCACGCCCATATTTGGCATATAAATGGACAATTCTACTCTATACTCAGGAATGAAATTTTGTTGTCATAACTCAGTTCAGCCGAGACTAAAGCTGTTATTGAATGTCTATCTGGCAGAGTTTCTAAGCTCGAGGACAAAGCCGTGGCTGCAGACATCTTAATAACTGGTATTCCCTCGTCTGTGAGTGATGATCTGGAAGCAGTTTTTGGTAGAGTGTGCAACACTGTTGGCATTGACAAGACGTCGTTAGCTGTGTGTGATATTTTCCGTACTCACAAAAATAAAGACAAAACATCTGACAGTCCCGTTGTTGTCAAGCTCAGATCGAAACGTGATCGGTCCAGACTCATGCGCTCTCTCACGTCTTTCTGTCGTAAAAATCGACGACCACTCAATACTGATGATTTAGGCATTGACGGAGCTAAAAGGCTTTTTGTGTACGAAAGTTTGGGAAAAACGAAACTGCAACTTCTTCAACATGCAGTGAAGCTGAAACGTGACAAAAAACTTGTGGCTGCGTATTCTAGAGGAGGAAATATATATGTCAAGCATGACTTAAATAGTTCGCCAACTATTGTTAATGACTTTAATCATTTGTTAAATTGTTAGCTTTCAAAATAATTCTTAAAATTATTCATTTTTACTTTAAAATGTTATATGTATATTGTATTTATTATATTGTATTTATTATTAACAATGAATTGTTACCTCACTTACTCTCTTCTAATCTCTTCTCTTTTCTTTTTCCCAACCTGCTCCAATATTTTTTCCTCACCTACTCTTACTTTTTGTGTTCACTTACATTTCTCATTTTCTCTCATGTAGTAACGTCTCATTTTCGTTGTCTGTTCCTGTACTTTTCCTCGTCTGCTCGCCTTGCTTCAATGTGTTTGTTAGTAATTCTCTTGGTTGCTTAGTAGAATATGTTTTGTGTTCTCTTGACTTACTGCTTGGTCTCTCTTCCTATTCAATTCTTAGATGATTATCTCTCCTACGGCTGGTAGTGTTGACTGTGATAGCGGATTGCTAATTGATATTTTTTGTAAACAAAATAACGCTTTTAACATTGTTAACTTTAATGCTCGTAGCCTCAGCGGCCACGAATTAGATTATGTTAGGAGCCTATTCGAGTGTTCCTCAGTCGATATAATCTGTGTGACGGAAACCTGGTTTCGACCCGAATTAAGAGAATCTATCCTTAAAACTTAAAACTGACTGTTATTCTTCCTTGATTCGGGAATTGTTCTCTACAGCAGGTCTTTCTATCGTGAACGAATCACTTCCTACACGATTTTGTAATAACGTCCAACCTAGCTTACTTGACTATTTTGCAGTCTCTGAGCCCGCTTTAACTTTACTATGTACCCAGATTAGCTTCATCTCTGACCATGACTTACTTTTCTGCTCTTTTGACATTAGCTTCGGCAATAATTCCCTACCCACTTCGTTTTCCTTCTTTGACTACAAATCTATCAATACTGACGAATTATTTCGGACAAGTTCACTTATTGACTGGGCACCCTTTTGGGCAGCCCTCCTGGTTAATGATAAGATCACGTTTTTCGTCAGTGTAGTTCAATCTCTGTTTGACTATTTTGTGCCTATTCGTACAATAAATGTTAGTCCTAATTCATGTCCGTGGTTCTCGTCACAGGTTAAAGCTGCTATTAGGCAAATAAATTTGCTCCATACAAGATTCAAAAGAAATCCTATACAAGCGAATTGGGACTTGTACAAACGAGCGCGTAACCTTGCCACTATAATGGTCAAGAAATCAAAAGAAAGGTACTTTGTATCTAGGCTTAAACCTAATCTGGACTCTAAACAGCTTTGGAGAAGTTTGAAAAATATTGGATTTGGGCGTCAAAAATCTGGAAATGTTAACCTAAATCCGAACGACTTTAGCGAATTCCTTTCGAAGAATCATACTAATGCCCCTCATATAGATGAACTAACCTATGATGCTAATGAAGACGAGTTATTTCATTTCTCAAATGTCTCGGAATCGGATGTTATCAGAAAAGTCTTATCTATAAAATCGCCTTCGATGGGTATTGATAGAATTCCAATAAA
The DNA here is from genome assembly GCA_949629155.1 of Myopa testacea. Taxonomy (NCBI): domain Eukaryota; kingdom Metazoa; phylum Arthropoda; class Insecta; order Diptera; family Conopidae; genus Myopa; species Myopa testacea. The sequence continues at coordinate 18,507,812 of OX451347.1, forward strand.
ATTTGTCAAGTTGATTCTACCCTATTTAGTTTCACCCCTTACAGCCATTATCAATCACATTCTCCTCACTTCCTCTTTTCCTTCCTTGTGGAAATTAGCCACAGTTATCCCTGTACCGAAAAAATCTGCTGCTTCTCTCCAGTCGTATTTTCGACCTATAAGTATCTTGCCTGTTCTTTCCAAAGTCTGTGAATCATTAATGGTACCTCAAATTAATTGTCACATTTCAAACAAAAACTTACTTAGCCCTCTTCAGTCCGGCTTTCGCTCAAAGCACAGCTGCTCTACAGCTATGCTCAAAATCACTGATGACATAAGAGTAGCATTTGACCAACAGAATGTTACACTTCTCTATCTGCTTGACTTATCTAAAGCATTTGATAGTGTTCATCATACGCTCTTATGCCATAAGCTGAGGAAGTATTTTCTATTTTCCTCCAATGCGACTAAGCTTATACGCAGTTTCCTATGTGAGCGATACCAAAGAGTTCAAGTTAATGCAGCTTACTCTGACTTTAAGCCAGTTGAGGCGGGGGTTCCCCAGGGTTCCGTGTTGGGACCTATTTTATTTTCCATGTTTCTAAATGACATTTTTACTACAGTTATGGAACAAATGCAGTTTACGGGACTTTCTCCGATTTTTTTCAATTTTTTTTTTACCGTTAGATTTTACCGTTAGGACCGGAAGTGTGTACTTTATTTCCGGGGCTAGGCAGCCATTTTCGATTTATGGGCGTTTTAATTTCACGAAAGATGACCTAATAAAAGGTCAATAACTCCTAAAGTAGATAACCTATAGTACCGCCAGTGGCACCATTGGAAAGGTATTGTTATTGTCTTTATTTGTGCTATACATAGTTTTCATAACACTCCAACAGTTTAGAAGGTATGTATACGTATTTTTATGTAATTATGAATTTGTGCTCGTGAAACAGAGATGTTTTTCTCGGAAATGGATACATTAATGTACCACAAAAAATATATATCGTGAAAGCCCATTGTCTTACCTTTAAAATGGTATATAACATGCCATACTTACTTATTGTATTTGTAATGTAAAACCGATATAAAGTAAAAATCATCAGTGGCCAGATTTCATTAAAATTGTATTTACATGCACAAAGACTTAATCCTCTAAATCCTCGACATAAATTTCGTAATCTTCTTCTTCTGGATAATCTTCTATATGTGATTTTGGCATTAGTGGGTTATATATACGCCCAGCTGTCCGCGCGATTATTCATAAAAATTTTTCAATTTTAAATATTGGTAATGTATGTATGAAGAATTTACTAGCGCCGCAGGCGAAAAATTTTTATGAAAAATCGCGCGATTTTTCATAAAAATTTTTCAATTTTAAATATTAAATACTGAACAATACGCGCTAAGGTACAAAGGTTTCCTGTAGTCAAGCCTAAGATGCGTGTTCGGATATCCACCGAACACTAATTTTGAATATTTCATTAAAAGTGGTCGAAACTCTGGGAGATACCCTATCATGTTATATACCGTTGGAAAGTGGAGGTTATGGGCTCTAAGAAACCTGAATTTAATATATACCTTAATTATCAAAGAAGAGAAAAAAAAAATATTTTGTAATACAACCTCCACTATTTTTTCTTAAAACTAAATTATCTCCATAAATACTTGTTAAAATCAAAAGATGATTATGACTTAAAATATCGACCTTGCTAGGACCTTTCGAACGCTATCGAACGCTAATTTTTTACTGGTAAATCTTATAGTTTAGGAGATATCGCTATTTGAAATTTGAAATTTTTTTACATTCAAACGCCCATAAAATCTAAATTAAGGCCACGCCCCAAAAATTTTTTACATGGTTAGATTCAGGACAAGAAGGCGAGCTAAGGTGTAGTTTAGGGGACTGAACTGAGCCAGTCCCGTAAACTGCATTTATACCATATTCTTGAATATGAAGAATATTTAACCATTATTAAAAATGTTTGCTTCATTCCTTTTCGTTGATACAAATTTCACATTTATTGAAAGTTTCATATTCATAATTCTCTTCCAATGAAAGCAATAATCTGTTCACATTTACATTACAAATGCAGTAAGAGCTAATTACCTGATAATTAAAAAAAACTTAATTACTGCAAACTATCCCAGTACCTTTCCATACTTTGAAATATATATATAATTTGAAAGAAAAGTATAACACTAACACAGAAAATTACGGAAAACATGTTAAAAACGTTTGCAGACTTTGACTCATACAATGGGCTCTAGCGCCCGGTGGAGCAAACCGATGCAATCATAAGGCCGTGGTTATGCTATCGAGTTTTGCTTGGCAAGTAGTACTTTTCTTTGTTGTTTTGTGTGTAAAAGAGAGAATGGGATATTTTTCTGTTCTCCACATCACTCTCTCACACCGAGCACGAAAACTCGGTCTAGCGTACACCGAGCTCACCGAGTAAACCGGTGTTGCTTAGTCTCAATATTCACAAAAGTATTGAAAAATTGAGTGGAGTGAAAAAATGGAATGAACTGATAAATCTATTAATTATATTCCTTTGATTATCGTTCCAAAATATTACGCCTTTATATATGTTAAGTAGATTTCAATTAATATAAACATTTGGTCTTCCATCGCGTCGAAAACTACACCGCAATAATACGTTTTCTCATTTGTGTAGTAGACGGGTTGCTGTAGAAGGTGAGAAAAAATATATATTTTTGAAGAAAGCAAGCGTGGGTCAAGCACAAGCGTAACTACTCTTTTTGCACGGACTCCGGTCACAAAAATTAGAGAAATTTCCCACCGAGTTTTTCTCGATAGCATAACCACGGCCTAATGGATATATGTTTTTAGAGAAAACTTTCAGCCTTACAATGGTGTAAAATTCGTTTTGGAGTCTTTTAGAGCAAAAAAGTCCTGCTCCAAAATACGACGAAATTTAACCAAATTTGGAGCATTTCTGCAATTCTTGTTACATAATAACTATACCACAGTTTTACTCAATTGTAACAACATTTGACAAGGAATATATCCAAGAATTTAATAAAAAAAACGGAACTTAATATCTGAAATATTGACAGAGATATGGATATTTAAATCTAGGAAAAGTTTAAATAAAAAATTTGTTTATTTTAGTGCTGTTTTTTATTGCATAGTTACTAATGAAATAATCAAGATAAAGCTTTGATTTTTTGGCTCCCTAGGTTCTCAGGTTTCTACTTTCATATGACCTAACCCATTTTGAAATCGGTGACATTGAAAAAAATTACTTTTGGCCGCTAAGTTGAAAAACCGGCCACTGTGCGCCGTGAATCATTATATCATGCTGCATTATAATGGCTGCATAATGTTTCGTGATCGCGTTCTAATTCCGAGAAAATATCGTAAGTTACTGTTGCGACAGTTGCATAAATCTTATTTAGACATGGATGCAATGAAAATGCTCGCAAGATCGTATGTATACTGGCCAAAAATTTATGAAAATATTACTAAAATAGCTAGAACATGTACATAGACAGCGTGCACAAAACGCGTAATTGTCAACTAAAACACTCTTACGCTCTTGGCCAAGAGCAACACGTCCTATGGAAGGCATTCATACGAACATTGCTGGCCCGATTAAGGGAACATACTACCTAGTCTCCGTCGATTTATTTTCAATGTATCCGGAAGTGCACGAATGTTCACTTATAACTTTGAAAACTTGCATGAAGCAGCTTGCGAAATTTTTTGAGTTATTTGGAAGCCCTGAAACACTTGGAACAGACAACGAAACAATATTAAGCATATGTATTAATTCAATATAATATATAATAATATTATAGTTATACATGTATAGTGTGTCTCTTGTTCATATTGGACGTGTTTTTTTCTGCGCTCTGGTTTGTTTTCTGGAATAGTTTTTGCTCTGCATGAGCTGTATTGATCAGCGAGATGAAAATAATATTGCTATTGCTATTAACAATTTAACTACTGAAGAGTTTTAAGTAAAAAAACTTATTTTCAATCACTTGAAAAAAAAGAGTTGAATGACATGGCCAAGTGGAGACTTTGTTGCAAGTCCCTGGTTTCTCTAGTGCTGGTGATGCCGGAGAGGCTTCGATAACCGTTCCGTAGCGATTTCGCCAACGAATGTAAACAAAGCAGCTGTCCAAGTACGTTCACCTACTGTATCTTAAATTACTCGCCTGTTGACTTTTGCACTAATAAAATACTTGCTTCTGATGATGTTTATGACGCCGAGTTACCTGTTGATTTAACGCTTGTGGAGTATATACAGGGCCGGCCATCTAGGGGGTTTTTTTGTTTTTTTTTTTTGTCGGGTGGAAACCCCTCATGGGTTCTGCTGCTAGTGCCTCTGAGCAGACAGGTATGTGAGACTCCTACTCACTAAAACCACCTCGATATCTTCAACCACTCTCCCCCGCGGTACTGCCGTTAGGTATTACTTCGCGGGGGCTGGTAAGCAGTTATGCTTCCTTCCTTGTGTTGCCGTTGTTGCCGCTTTCAGCTTGTCTTAGCCGCTCAAGTCTTCGCAGCTCCCTCAAGGTATTACTGACCGTTGCGTCTATTATTTCCCACTCTTGTACGGAGTGGAGCATGCGCTCTACAACATTTCTTGGACCGCAACTGAATAAAGGTACTGTTACGAGTCGTGGACACCTGAACCACACGTGTTTTACATCTTCCTCCTCTTCACACGCTGCGCATAATGGCGAGCTATCGTGCCCAAATTTATGCAGGTATTTCCTAAAACAGCCATGTCCGGTCAGGAACTGGGTCAGGAAGTAATTTACTTCACCATGCCGCCTCTGAAGCCAAGACGATAGGCAGGGTATCATCCGGTGCGTCCACCTGCCCGTCGTAGAGGCATCCCATCGGGCCTGCCACGTCGCGATAGATTTGCATCTTTCTTCTTTAGCTATGACCACCCTCATTCTGTGTTCGCTTAAGCTCCGGTCAGAAATTCGCCTCATTTCGTTAGCCAAGATATCAGGGGGTATGAGGCCCGCTACCACGCATGCCGCGTCCTCCGACACCGTGCGAAAACCGCTTATTGTTCTCAAGGCACTAAGCCTATGTATCGCCAAAAGCTTTTTCCTTAGGAAGATGACCTGTAGCGCATGAGACCACTCTGGTGAGGCGTATAACAAAATGGAGTTTACCACAGTGGCCAGTAGTCTATGTCTGGCAGGCTTCGGGCCACCGAAGATAGCGAGGTTTGGGTTCTCGCTGCCTTCTCAGCTGCGTAACAGATGTGATCCTTGAAGCTCAGTCTGTTGTCCAGCATGACTCCTAGGTACTTCACGGAACGTTTAGACTTGATTACCGAGTCTCCAAATCCGACGCTGATAAACTCGATTTTTTTTCGACTGTTAATGAGCACCACCTCAGTCTTTTGTTCTGCCAGCATCAAGTGGGCTGAATGCAGCCAAGCATTCACTTCGGCAATAGCTGAGTTTGCGGCCGCCTCTATATTGCTGATGTGCCTCGCTATCGTCACAATGGCAATGTCGTCCGCAAAATCTATAATTGATATTCTTGCAGGTAGCGGAATTCTCAGGACTTCACGCCTGCCGTGATATTATAATGCTCCAGGCCTTCATCACTTTCATAAAGAAGCTTCCTGTTCGAAAAATAGCTTATTATTACCTCTACAATATATTTCGGAGCTTCCATTCTGACAAGGGCTGTTATAATTCGCTCCCAATCCGCCGAGTTAAAAGCGTTTCTGACATCGAGAGTAATGACAGCACAGTATTCTTTTTTGCCTCCTTTCCACCGCTCTCCCGCTATTGCGTCCTTGGCCTTGTTCGTTACGGCTATCACCGCGTCGGTATCTGTACCGCGTACTTCCTGAACCCATATTGGCGATCCGATAAAGCCCCTTTCTCCTCCACTATTGGCAGTAGATGATTACAGATAATGGTTTCTAAAATTTTGCACATTGTGTCCAGCATGCATATTGGGTGATACGATGATGGTTCGCCCTGGGGTTTGTGAGCTTTCGGGATGAGAACCAGCTTCTGTTTTTTCCACTGGTCAGGAAACACCCGCTCATCGAAGCATTTTTGATATGTTTGGACGAACATTTCTGGTCTTGCAAGTATCGCTGCCTTGAGTACTGTATTCGGAATGCCATCCAGGCCTGGTGCTTTGTTATCGCCCATTCTGTTGCAGGCGTTTTTAGCTCATCGACCGTGATCGCCGGCACTGCGGCATTAATTAAATCCTGGGCAGGGCCCCGAGGGAGTATTGTGCGTCGCTGAAAAAGCTCTGTTATGATTCTACGTAATAGAATCGGGCACCTAATCTGTGCCGTATTGAAGTCCCTGAATTTCTTCATTACGACCTTATATGCAGTGCCCCATGGGTTTACGTCCACTTGCTCGCATATGCGGTTGAAACAGGCTTTTTTGCTATATTTTATATTCTTGGCCAGTTGTTTACGCAGATACCGGAATCTGGCTAAGCTTTCCTCGTAATCTGGGTTTCCTCTGCACTTAAGGCGCGGATTTCTTCGTTCCACCAATAGCACGGTTGTGCTCTCCGACTTGGGAACTTTCGTGGCACTGAAATATCACACCCTTTCTCAATTACAGTTTTAAGTTCCTGCGCAAGTTGTTCGGCCGAACCAGGGTTCCAGCTATGCGACGTAATAAACTTGTCGAATAACTCTCTATCGAAAGCCGTGGTCTTCCATCTGGTTCCTTTTTGAGGCCTCAGGGGTGCTTGAGATATACGGCGGCTTGCAATGTTAATCCTGACTGCTTGATGATCACAGTGGGTGTAGTGGTCGCTCACCCACCATCTAGTAGAATGCGCCATGTGTTCACTGACAAAAGTTACATCGATGATAGATTCAGCGCTGGCTTTATTGAATGTACTCTTTTGCCTGTCGTTTAGTAGTGCCACGTTAAGGTTCGAAAAGGATTCCAACAAGCTGTTGCCTCTCGCATTGGTGGATTTGCTACTCCACTGAACCGCCGAGGCGTTGAAATCGCCGCCGATAACAAGCGGAGATCTGTCGCGAGCGTCTGAAAGAAGTCTGTGAAGCATCACTTGGAAGTCGCCATGTGACCAACTAGGCGGGGCATAACAGCTGTAAAAGTGGATGCCAGGAACCTTGGCTCTGACAAAACCTAAACTCCGGCTGCCTTGGTCTTGGAATGCCCAGGGACCGCATGTCCATATGGCTGCTTTGCCTGGTTCATCTGGCATCCAACTAGATGTTTGGGGCACTTTGTAAGGTTCGCTTACCAGTGCCAAGTCGATACGCTTCTCACGGGCAAACTGCTCGAGCAGATCTTGTGCCGCTGCGCAATGATTCAGGTTTATCTGCACCACTCTCATACTCTTGGGTTTCCGGTTACCGCCAACTTGAAAAGTGGGCATCGACTGCTACCAGCGATATGTTTCGCATCTTTTGCCGCGTCTGTCATACAAAACATTTAGGCATTTAGGCTCCATTTTACACACCGAGGCGATGTGGCCTTCGTTTCCGCAACGCCTGCAGCACTTAGACCGGTCGTTCTCGTTTTTACAGTGCTTTGCGATATGTCCGAATTCGAGGCATCTGTAAAACCTGTTATGGCTTTTTGCTCGCGTATGCTGCAACTAAACCAGCCAATCCTTATTTTCGCCGCTTTCATGAGGATATTTGCGTTTTCCAACGACAACCTAATCGCTGCTGTCTGGGTGCCTCCAAATCCTCGTCGTAGGCTGAGCACATCTTCTTGTGCGAAGTTAGTAAGCTCAAACTTATCGGCTATTGCTTTGAAAACATCAGATTTTGTGGTGACTTCATCAATAACCTTTATATCGAGCACCAGTCTTTGTGCTAGGCCCCGGACGATTGCCTCATCGCCTAGGCTAGCGCCAATGACGGACCTAAATTTTTCTGCCTTCTCGACAGTTTCACTCAGTTGCAGAAGCAGCTCGCCTTTTTGTGTGCGTCGTATCTTAGTTACCGCCTGGCTGAATTCTCCGATATTGGCGTCCGTCTTCATTTTACGGAGTAAATCAGCGTACGAAAGTTCGCCTTTCTTTGCAATAACAATTGCCTCTAGTCTTGGCCTCTTTGTGACTTTTTCACGTGGTTTTTCTGATCTCCGTGAACCTACTTTCGTCCACTGACCACTGTCGCCTATATGTATTTCTACATCATCGGCGGCCGTTTGACCGTTTCCAACTCTGGCGGAGCTCGCAGATTTAGTCAGCTTATTTTTCTTAGCTGCCGACTGAGACAACACAGAGCCTTCTCTGCACCTCTTGGTTAATAATGCCTGTTTTTTCTTCCATAGTGGGGACGTCTGACATCCGTTTTCGATGGTGTTTTTGTTGGCACTTACTTGGCTAACGTGTATATTTGCGTTTGGTCGGCCAGCATTCTTCATGACTTTTTCCACGGTTTCGTAAATTCTTGCAATGCTTTCGATCAGATCGCGCATTGGCTGGTGGATTGATTTTCTCCGTCCGCCGATCATTTCAACCAGTTCTCCAATCTTTCTACCCATTTTCGCAAACGGAGAGATGCACTCATTATCGCCATTGTTTGCAACCTCGAAACATGGCGGTGACGAATTGGAAGGCGTGGGCGTCACCAACTCAGCAGTACTTTTTAATGGCGACCGCATCAAGCGGCTACTTCTCTTAAATGGATTGCACGTACCTGATTGGTCCTCCAGCGCGCCATCATGTTTTTCGCTTACTAATTGGATTGTTGTTGCAGTTTATCTTTCGGAGATCATATTCGAACTAGCCAACTAGCGTGGACTAGAACCTTCCGAAAGCTTAGCACACGTATCACGTACACCAACCACTATTTGATCAGAGCTTTCGTTTTAAATTAAAACTAAAAGCTACTCTCTATTTAAATGGAAATTAATTTCCCGTGCACCAACCGTAGATATCACTAATTATTTGTTTATTTCATTCGCACTAAAGTTACGCGGGAAGTCAAATGTTGCACAGTTTGACGTTAAGATTGCACAAAATTTTACAATTCTTAATTCTGAAAATTCAGCAAGGCCAAGCCCTAAAGTGGCCAATTATAGAATATACGTGTGCAAGATAACACTCGCGAAGCGAGGGCGCGTTGGCACTCTACCGCGCGGTATTTCACACCCCGTAGAAATCATAAGTATAGGTTTTACCACTAAAAGATCACTTTAACTCGGAGCCGCTCAAACACACGTCTACTCTCGGCGAAACCGCCGAATATATATCATCTAGGGAGTGGGGTGGATGATATGCACCGGGGCCCCGCGATTTAGGGGGTCCCGAAATTATAAAGAACTCGGTTCTGAAATTTAATTCTAATAAGGAAAATTCAGTGAAATGAAGCGAATTGGAAGTTTGAGGTTAAAAGATTTACCTCAGTTGTGTACACACACACGGAAAAGAGTTCACAATGTGTAGAAAAATTCACAGTGAAAATGTGAATGTGAAACTCTGTGAAACTACTCGGACATTTGTGTGTACAAATATTTTGTCGGGAAATCAGTGAAAAGCCTATTAACCTCGGTCAAATGTAATATATATATATATATATATATATATGTATATATAATCGACTATACTTATATTGCGTGGTTATACCCGTGTGTCAGATATAGTAGTCGGCATGTGGTTATCCCCGGCTGCTCGACCATACATACGGGTATACGTCGATTAGTAATACAGAAAATCGGGTAATCAGTGACAAGCACATGACAGCCGCACAAAGCCGTGTACAAACCTGGTGCACCGGCTAACTTCGTTACAGCTTTGTATAAAGTATTGAATTACCCATCACATTGGCAAGGAAATATAAAGCTACGACTCTTTCGTTATATCAACCGCTCACAACTTTGGATGATGCCTTAAAGGACAAATGCCTGGACGACGCCCAATAATAATCTAGGAATACTGGAAGAGGCAGAAGTCAAAACAGGAGGAACCAAAACAAAACAACGAGCAGTCAACCCCCACCACCTACGAGACGTGGCGAGAGGAAGGCAAAGCAGCGTAAGGAGGTCGCCAACTTCCGCCAGCAGTGATCTTCTTTTCCAACAAGAGAAAAATATCAAGGAGATCTACAACAAGGGCATCTATATAAATACAGTTTAAGTTAGAATTCTTAAAAACAAAAGAAGAAATGATGAAAACAAAAACCTGTGCTATATTGTGAACTTTGTAAAGATTAGTAGATTTAGTTGGGTTTGGAAATGTGTTCTCAAATTAATAGAATATTGGAAAAAATTCAAAATAATTATAAAATACAATAGATTTAGTAATTTTTTTAACAATGAAATATCAACGGCAATTGTTAAATAAATAATCATAAATATTGGCCTTAAATAAATAGGGCACAATAATTACATGGTTTTCATTTAATTGAAGTTGGCAATTGAAGGCAAAGTAAATGACGACACCAGTTTTAATTTTTGTAGCCGAAGCATCTTTTCTTGCAAAACACTCAAACTAGAGTAAAATTGAACTTGACAAAATTGCATCGATAGCTATTTTGGTAAGATTTTTTTTTGAAATCAAGAACTCGAAGTGAAGTCGTTATAAGCGAAAAACAAAACAAAAGGAAGAAATCAAATATCAAATGTGTTGTAGGTCAGAATCATTGCTCTGGTAATAACAACGCTTAACGTTGATTGTCATCACATACCTTTCGGCCCAGTAGTTAACAAAGCTTAACGTGTGGTAACACATACTTCTAGGAAGAGCGCGCGAACTTGATCGCATTCCAAATTTGCAATGAATGTCAAGCTTAATTCTTGAGATAATTGCAAAACGATGCGGAAATGATTCTGGCCAACAACGAATCTCAGAAGAGATATAAACCCATCTTTCGGATTGAAAGAAGGCAGTCGAAGTTTTACAGTTGAAGTCAGAGATTAAGTGTAGTCGTAGACTTATACTCATTGTGAAACCAGTCGGTACCATACCAGGAAGTTCGAGTATCAATTAAATAAAAATAAAAGTGAGAAACTTTGCTGATTAGCCTTTTATTTCAGCACCTGTCGAAAGTCGGCATCACTGCCCGAAAGGTTAAACGACCACAAAGGCGGCATCTTGGTGCCCGTGGTAGCTAGGCGAAAGGGATCCACTTGCGGCATTTTGCCGGATCCCGATAGGAAAGTCCACACCGTCGGCACATCCATGCCCGTGGCACCGTCGTCCAAGGGATCCACCTGCGGCACCTTTGCCGGATCCCAACAGTAAGTCCACACGGTCGGCACATCCTTGCCCGTGTCACAAGCGTCCGTGGCCCTTCACGTCGAAGGACCAACGACGACAACCCCACCATATAAAAGCACTGTCAGTGATCCTTCTTGACGAAGGATCTACGACATTACCTTTGTTCTGATATCCTACTGGAGGATACTAGATACAACATTTTGGCGCAGCCGTTTTACGATCTGAGGATCGCTCCTTTAAACCAAGTGAAGTAAAATTAATAATAGTATTTTTAAACAATAAAGAACAGTATAGAATACAACAAACAAATCCGTTAGTAGTTTTAATAACAAATTAATTAATAGCAACCAGGCTAACAGCTGCAAGACAATAAATAAAATAAATTATGCTTAATTGCAAGAAACTCATTGCAACAAGAAGTAGGTCACAAACTTGAGCTTGAACTTCAAGCAAGACCAGAAGCGACAAAATTGCTAGCGAGCGGCAGCTGCTAGCAAAAACGCTAACAAAACAACAAAAACAAAAATTACGTCAGGCACCGGGCGAACAGAATTGAGATCGAATTAAAAAAAAAAAGAAATATAATAATAATAATATATATAAGAGTACGAATGTTTACAACGTGTTCAGCCAAAGGGGTGTCAATGAGTCGTATTAAAGCTGAATAAACAAAAGTTAATTACTTGTATAGAATCAATTAAGGTTTTAATTGATTAAGGGACTGCTTATCAGAATTCAACGCGTTAAAAAATAAGTTCGATACTTATTTAAAGGAAAGACAGTTTCAGGAAAACATACTAAAGACCTTAGAAGACGAGAACGAAGAACTAAGGAAATTATTAGAGAAGGCTAACCGAAGAAACGTTGAATAGAACATTAGAACAGGGATTTGCACAGAGATCAAGAGAAGACTGTAGTTCTTTAGAAGAAGCGAACAGAAGAATCCAAGAGCTAAAAGAGCAGAATAGACTTCTAATTCAGGAAATGGAAATAGGCTGGTACCGCTCTTTTCTGGAACACGTTCGCCAGATTTACGCGGCGAAGTGTATAAATTCATATACGGGTGCGAATTAGCCGCAAGAGATGTAGGTGCAGACAACATTCAGGACTACATAGACTGCATTAAGCAGAGATTACATGGGGACGCCTATGATTTAGTGAGGTCACAACGCTTCAATAGCCTCGAGGATTTCTACCTCACAATAAAAAGGGCATATTTACCAACGGTATCCTTAGACTCAGTGATAATAGGCATCCAAAGTTGTAGTCAGTTACTTAACGAAGATATACGACAGTTTGCAAGACGCCTAAACACACTACGAACACAGGCAGTAGAGATAGTTCGAACGAAATATAATGGAAACGGAGATATTGCACTTTTGAGTATGGTGGAAGGAGTCGTAGAAAAATCCTTTAAAATAGGGTCAAGGAAGGCCGCATTGAGAATTTATATGCTCAATGTTACGAAGAAAAACATCGAACAAATGGTAGAATTAGCCATAGATGCACTCGACCCATAGAAAACAGTAGCCTCCTCCACACAGACCCCTTAAACATTAATATGAATTCACCGCGTCTTGCCACCATGCCGTATAAACAACAAGAGCAAATTCAACAGGGAAGTCAGGGCATACCTTCAGGAGTAAAAATTGCCAGGCAATCAACTTCGGTACAAAATACTACACAAGGAGCGGCGAATAGAATAATTTGCTCATTTTGTAACAAGCGAGGTCATACCAGAGACGATTGTTTGACTCGCAAGAACACGCCTTATTGTCAGAAGTGTTTAAAATATGGACACGAGACAAATTGGAGGTGTGACAACAAGATCAACAACAGAAGTGGGTACAGCAACAAAAATCAAAGGACTAACAACAAGAACTAACAACTAACAAAGGACTAACAAGTCAAAGAAATCAGCAATGGAATCGACCTCATCAGAGTTGGCAATCTAACCAAGTCCAGCAGAATTGTCCTCAAAACCAATTCCAGCAGAACGAGAACCAAAAACGGGCAATAAACCCTAACCCAACTACACTTAACGGATTGCAGAGGAATCAGCCGAACAGAGCAAACCAAATGTTATGTCATTGGTGTAATAGACCAGGACATATGATAAAAAATTGCGAGGCAAAAAAGAATTGGGAATCGTTAAAAAGTAATAGTTCGGGAAACTGCCAAGGGCCCAGAATAGGCCAATAATCTGGGGACCCAAAAATATTAGTAACTTAAGGCCAAATGAAGGAGTAACAGTAATTCATACATCCGAACCAGTTGTGGATACGTTACCAGCTTTAACGAATAAAGTGGTAACCGTAAGTCCGACATCGGAAGCGATTGTTGAAACGTTACCAACTTCAAGAGACTTAAAAATTAATATCAAGTTAAGGAAGACAGATAATAATAAAACCAACGTAACGGAGAGAAATCATACGTTGGGAGAAGCAGTTGATTCAGAAATGCCGACTAAGTTAGAGAAAAGCTAAAAGTTAAATCCAAAAATACCGTGCTCCATGAATAAGTTAGCAAGTAACAATAAAAATACAGAAACAGGAGAATCTAACTGGAATCAAACCCAGCAAAATGACGTGTTCATCGAACCTCTACCTTGCGTAGAGGCTATAAATGGAAAACTCATTTTACTGGTAGATACAGGAGCAGATACAAGCCTGATAAAGGAAAGTGCAATAAGAGATAGCACAACAATAAACAAGTCAAATAGGAAAGACTTGAGCGGAGCATTTGGAGGTTGTGTGACCACAGAAGGATCACCTACTATATGTCATAATGAGTTACAGTCCTTACGTTTAACGCTATACGTTGTGTCACTTAAACAAGGAGTACCGGCAGACGGCATATTAGGAAGAGATAATTTGTGGAACAACTCCGTTATAAATGCTCCAGGAATCTATATAGCAGACACATTAGTAAATGTGAAAGATAATACTATTTATGCGCCCATATTGAATACAACAGAGTATGATTACGAGATAAACAGCGAATTTAAACCAAAATTCACAAATTCCGAGGAGTACACAATACAAAGTACTACGTCAATTAATAGTATAGGCAGAATAGATGCCAAAAGAATTGAAGAAGAATAAATGAATTGCTCAATGAAATTGAGTTAGATAAAAATTTAAATATAGAGGAAAAGCATTCCATAGAAGAAGTGGTAAAATCATTTCATGACGTCTTCCTATTAGAAGGAGACGAACTTTCTTTTACAAGCGTATTAAAACACGAAATTCCAACAGGCGCAGATCAGCCGCCCATAAACAGAAAACAATACAGATTACCTCAAATACATAGGGAGGAAATAAATAAAAAAGTAAATAAACTTCTAGATGATGGCATAATAACACATAGTACATCACCATGGAACTCGTCGTTACTTTTAGTGCCCCAGAAAAGTGGCAAGGACGGGGAGAAAAAATGGAGAATTGTAATAGATTACAGGAAACTCAATGAAGCAACGATTAAACAGGTTTTTCCCATTCCTCGTATTGACGAAATCCTAGAGCGAAATCCTAATTAGGCCACAGCAGATATTTCATAACGCTAGATTTGGCAAGTGGATATCACCAAGTTTTAGTCGATGACAAGGACAAGGAAAAAACATTCAGTACAGGACTAGGGTATTTCGAATTCAATCGAATGCCATTTGGGCTGACAGGTGCCCCAGCAACATTTCAAAGGATAATGAACCATATCCTAACAGGTCTACAAGGGATAGACTGTTTTGTTTATTTAGATGACATCTTAATCTTAAACAATAGAAATCTTAAACAACACGAAGAAAGGTTATGTTCAGTACTACAGAAGTTACGTGAACATAATTTAAAACTTAATACAGGGAAGTGCAGATTCCTAAGAAGAGAGATTATCTATTTAGGACACAAATGTACAGATCAGGGCGCACTCCCTGACTCCAACAAAGTGGAATGCGTTAAGAGAATTCCGGCGTCTAAAAATAAAAAGGAGGTGCAAGCATATTTAGGACTAGTAAACTATTATAGAAAATTCATACCGGGCACAGCAAAGATAGCTCTGCCTATTAATAAACTACTACGTAAAGATGCTAAGTTTATTTGGACACAAGAATGCCAGAAAGCGTTCGAATCATTGAAAAGGGCAATAATAACACCCCCGGTTTTAGCATACCCGGATTTTGAAAAAGAATTCATATTAACTACTGATGCAAGTAACGAAGCGTTGGGCGCAGTACTTTCTCAGGGTAATATAGACGACGATAGGCCGATAGCCTTTGCTGGCCGAGCCTACACACAAAAAAGCGATACTCAACTATAGAAAAGGAGTTTCTAGCCATTGTGTGGGCAACAAAAAATTTTAGAGCTTATTTGTTGGGAAGACCATTCAAGTGACAGACCATCAACCTTTAAAAGGAATAGCTAACATAAAAGACCAGACTTCAAGACTGGCAAGGTTTAGACACAAATTGTCAGAATACGATTCCGAAATCTTATATAAGCCAGGAAAGAAAAACTTAAATGCAGACGCGTTAAGCAGAATTCCTCAGGAAAACCACGAAACAATAGCAGCCGTACAAACGCGGTCGAAGCAAAAACAGCTCAGCAAGATCAACAACAAGGAACAACCGTCGAAATAGATAAAGATGATGAGGAACCACGAAACGGAACAAATAACACAGCAACATTGCTATCAGACCAGAAACAAATAGAAACAGTGATTAAAGACTTTCACAATTCACCACTGGGACGACATCAGGGTGCAGTGAAAACTTACCTAAGAATCAGACAACAATATAGGTGGCCAGGGATGCAAAGACAAATCAAAGATTATGTCAAAAACTGTCCAAAGTGCCAAGCGAACAAAAGTTCGAAGTTAACCAAAAATGCCCATGGTGTTAACAGATACACCAATGAGGCCATTTGATAAAGCTTACATGGACATAGTAGGTAATCTACCAGAAACTGTGTCTAGGAATAAGTACATCCTGACTTTTCAAGATGACTTTTCGAAATTTATGGCATGTTCAGCTATTCCAGACGCGGAAGCAGGTACCGTTGCCAGGGCGTTCTACGATGAAATAATCACGCGATACGGAATTCCACGAATTCTAATTATGGATAATGGAACTAATTTCATTTCGATTGTTCTCGGACACATGTAAATTATTGAGTATTAAAAAATTACATATAACCCCATACCATCTGCAAGCTAATGGCTCATTAGAGAGAACCCATAGACCTTTAGCGGAATACTTGCGTAGTTTTGCAAAAGAAGACGGGTCGAATTGGGATCAATGGTTAACTGCAGCTATGCATGTTCACAACCACACACCCCACATTACGACTAAGCAAACACCGTTCCGTACGTTATTTGGATTCGATACGGAAATGCTACTTAAAAAGAAAGTGTAGTCCGGTGTATAATGCCGAAGATCCAAACAAGGTATTAAAATTTCAGATAAAAAGAGCCCACGAAAGAGTTAGAAAAAATCAAGAAATGGCTAAAAAGATCATTAGAAAAAAATCATTATGACAATAAGTTAAATTTAGTAGAATTTAAGGTAGGAGATAGTGCGTTAATTAAGAATCAGACTAGGAAAAATAAGTTTTCTCCGATATGGATAGGGCCATATAAGGTAGTAGGAATTAAAAGTCCAATTACGACAGTGTTAAATATTAAGGGAAAGGAAAAGCCATTCCACAATAACTTACTTAAGTTATATAGTAGCAATTAATTAGGAAAATAGCATTAACTAGATAATTACATAGGAATCAGAATCACTTAAACTGACTGGAAAATAGGTTTAGGGGGAAATTAAATTAAGTAGTCATAAGTTAAAGTAAAATTAAATTAATCACAATAGGCACCCTATTAGAATTAGGATAGAATAAATATATATAAAATAGGATTGATAGGAGTTAGTATAGGATAGTAGGAAACTAATATTTTTAATTTTACTACTAATAATTTTAATTTAACTTCAGTCTTACGAAAATCATAATAGCGTTTCAATAAGCAACAACTTGTTTATTTAAGCGTAAAAAGGAAAGAAAACTTATAACAACATGAATTCATAGTTAATATTTGAGTAATTTCTTTTGTAAATTGAAGTTTTGAAATTGAATTGAACTTTTTAGTTTGTATTCATTTTAATTGATATTATACGGTTTATGTAAAGTAGCTGTTCCGTTTTAAATTAACAGCCAATATAACTTTGCAATTGCAGTTATTATATTAAAAAAGGCACATGTAAAAATATGCCTGAAGAGTTAGTTCAGGCATAAAACACACATACACTATATATGTACGTATAAATTCGCACCTATGCCTGTATGGCTAAAGAAAACAAGACTTAGGAAATAATATAAATACGGAAAGTATACTTCTCAAAAGTACGAAAAATAATATAATGGAAAAGAAAAAATATATATATATAGCGTAAATAAGTAAATTAAATTAAATAAATGTAAAATAAGCGATCAACGCAAGCGTTGCAACAATGCAGCAACAAAGTAGAAAAACTGAACACGAGCAGAATGCAGTGTCAGTTTTAAAACAGCTAATGAAAAAAAAGAGAGAGAAAAGAAAAATAAAACACCAAAGGTGAATAACTTTAAAATAAACAAGAGAAAAGAAAAATAAATTACATAAATAATAACAACATTGTTACATACATATATATAACGATATTTAACCTGTCTTTTACCGATACAAGAATCCATGCCCCGATGTAGAACATTTTTAGGGTAGGCTATTGGACAACAAATTAGAAGTTCTGCATACTCAGAAAAATTTTAAAAAAATATTTGTAGTGTTTATAGTGCTGCTTTAAACCAAAAACTTTCTTTATGCAATAAAAAAACTGATAAACATTTGAAAAACCTAATACTTATAGTAATTTTTATATAATTTCAAACATATATTTTAAGATTTAACATCAATAACATGGATACATATTTTATTTATATTTAGAAAAAATTGCTTTAAAACGGGCTAAAAAAGATGTAACTGGTTTACTCATTGCTAAACCAAGTAAAACGTTAAAATTTTAAAAAAATGTATGAAGTTTTATAATAAACAAACAAATGTACCAAAAAGCGCTAATACTTTTTTAAAAAAAAAGGAACAGTGAATTTAAGGATTTTTTTAAATTTTCAATGCAAATTAATTACTTAATTTGCATGTTTCCAAACGCTGAGAAATGTGAATATATTTATTACATTATATGCTTGATGTAAATACATACACCACCCATATTTTTCCGGCTTCAACGTTTTACACTTGCAATGGGATTTGAACTCGCAACTTGACTGGCAAGATTGTATAGCTATTTCGGAACATGCCAACGTTCCTTATCAGCAATCCTTTGTCGGTGTTTATTCTTGTACAACATTCGCTATATAAGCTTCGTCGTTTGCAATGGAACAATTTTAATGTGAATTACAAGCTCTAGAAGAGACTTAGAAGCAAATAACTGTACACACCACAAGTTGTTTTTGTCAAATCTGTTTGCATTTTGTGTTTTTACATGCTCTCTCTATGCAGGCCGGTTTCGGAATCAAGCATGAGATAGGAGCATTTTTTGTGTATATGAGCGCGCCACGCTCTTTTTGTGTATTGTTTTTATTGTATTGAATTTTCAATGCAAATTAATTACTAAATTTATATATTATTATTACATTATATTATTATATATATATATTTATTACATTGTTGTAACAAATTTCTTTTCATGAGCTTTACTGTATAAGTAGTGTAAAAGTGGGCGGACCGCGCCCAGTTTTGCTGTAATAATGTTTTGTTAGAAAAGAAGTTGTTATGTAAAGTTTTATTCAGGGAGTTTATATATTTAACAATATAACCATTTAAGACCCTCTTTTGCCTGTATAACCTAAAAGTGGGCGGATCACGCCCATATTTGGCATATTAAGGGATGAAGTTACTCTATACCCAGAAATGAAATTTTGTTGTCATAACTAAAAAACAACGGCTAATATCACTTTTTTACTAAAAAATAGGCGTGGTCGTGGACCGATTTTGCCCATTTTCAATACCAACCTGTACACCCTAAGAAAGAATATTTCTGTAAAATTTCATCACGATATCTTCACCGGTTCTCCTGTGATCGTGCTTTCAACAGACAGACAGACAGACGGACGGACATGGCTAAATCGACTCAGGAGGTCACGCTGATCAAGAATATATATACTTTTCTATACCTATCGTCTCTATTTCTATGCGTTACACATTTCGTAACAAAGTTCATATACCCTTAACCTTAAGGTGTAGGGTATAAAAATAGAAAAAGAAATATATATAAAACCCTACATATAAAAGTAAAAGATAAGATATTCTACCAAAACCAGGAAAAAAGGACTACACGGAGGCCAAAAACTTTAGACCGGTCTGCCTTACCTCTTTCGTCTTAAAGACAATGGAGAGGGTGGTGGTGGACTATCTAGAGGGAACAGTATTTGTGGAACGTCCTCTAAGTAGATTTCAGCACGCATATAGAGCGGGGAGATCTACGGAGACCGCCCTCCACGATCTGGTCGGGGTGGCGGAAAAGGAACTGATGAACGGAGGCATCGCTATGACCACTTTTATGGACATAGAGGGTGCTTTCGATAAGATCTGTTTTGGAAGATTGAAATTAGACCTGGAGGCCCGTGGGCTCAACCCGGTCGTTACTAACTGGATTGAATTCATGCTGCGCCACAGGGCCGTAAATCTGCAATGTGGGAGTCATAGGCTAAGAGCGATAGTGACGAGGAGATGTCCCCAGGGAGGGGTGTTATCACCAATCCTTTGGAACATCACTGTTGACTCCTTGCTTCAAAGGCTGGACTCAAGGTGCATACATACAATAGGATATGCAGACGACATAGCGGTGATGGTGAGAGGGAAATATATTGACACCATGCAGGACGTAATGCATGGGGCGCTCTCCACGGTAGAAGGATGGTGTAGAGAGCAGGGCCTCACCATCAATGCTACTAAGACGGATATGATCCTCTTCACAAGAAAGAGGAAAATTCCGAACTGGAGTCCTCTAAGGATTTTCGGAGTCGAAATCAACACCTCCCGAAGGGTTAAGTACCTAGGAGTAATCCTAGATAACAGACTCACCTGGAAGGAGCATGTGTTGGAGAGGACTAGGAAGGCAAAGGCGGTGCTCTTTCAGTGCAGGAGAGTGTGTAGCCTTCGATGGGGTATATCTCCAAACAAGGCACACTGGATCTACACTGCTATGGTTAGACCCTGTTTGACGTATGGCTCAGTTATCTGGCGGCATAAAGCAGATCAGATAACGATGAAGGCCGAACTGGATAGGGTCCAACGTGTGGCATGCATAGCCATCAGTGGTGCCATGCGCACCACCCCGACCTTCGCGCTGGAGGCGATACTCGGGCTGCTACCGTTGGACTTATTCATTAAGAGGACGGCGGCGCTGGCGGCAATGCGAATGCATAGGAGGAACGCTGTATGGCGTGGTGCTGACTTACCAGCGGCAGGACATGGTCGCATTATTGACATTGTCCGGGCATGCCTATGGATGGTATGTGCAGGGTGCGAATCATCGATAGGTGGCACGACACTCTGATCGCAGATGGCCGACTGCACAATGAGTGCAGCAAGCATGACCTAAACATCTTCACGGATGGGTCATTGATAGATGGAAGGGCAGGTGCAGGGGTCTTCTCTTCGGAGTTGAACCTCGGCTGTAAGCTCCATCTAGGGAAATACGTGTCCGTATATCAGGCCGAACTACTGGCCCTGATACATGCTCTGGACCATCTAATTGGCGATCAGGTGCGGAATAGCAGTATCCTGCTAGCACTGGATAACCAGGCGGTGATTAAGAGTATGGCGCGGACGAAAGTCAATTCCAGACTGGTGCTGGAGGCTGTCCAGAAGCTCAATGAGTGTGCCCAATACAACAAGGTAACACTCTGTTGGGTCAAAGGGCACATAGGCACAGAACAGAATGAGAAAGCGGACGCTCTTCCTAAGGAGGGGGCTGCTGAATGTTTTTGCGGGCCTGAGCCGAGAGTCGCTCTTAGCGACGGGAAGGTCAGGGCCTCGATGGACGAGTGGTTGTACGCTGAGCATGCACGAAGGTGGAGGAACCTCACCACGTGTCGTCAGGCGAGGATGGTTATTATCAAACTGCTTCGCAGCCGTTCGGAGGCCAGACGACTACTCGAATACAGAAGAGACAGTCTTAGCTGGCTAATCTCTTTGATCACGGGGCACGGCAATTTCAGATATCATCTCCATAAGATGGATCTTGTGGAGGATGGCGTCTGCAGGCTGTGTCTAGAAGATGAAGAGTCGGCGGATCACATAGTGAACCATTGCCCGGCGCTGGCAGCCAGAAGACGCTGGGATTCATGGATTATGAACGCACTTGCGTTGACAAGGGACCAGGTCATGAGGCGGGAGCTCGACTCGTTCGGCCGCCTGCAGTGACCAAGGGACATGGGGGCGAAAAGGGACCTACTCGTTCTGGTCTGCTTCGACTATTCCCCCAAGGAAAGAGGACGGTTTTAGTGGGTAGTCCGCAAACAGTGGGAGTCCCACATTATCGGCGGACCTGGTTCAAGCAGGGACACTGGTGTGCGTAAAAGCATTTCCTACCTCAATAAAAAAAAAAAAAAAAAAAAAGATAAGATAATTAAAATACTTGTACGAATTTTTATTCAAAATGGTTGAAAATAATATTTATAGTTAATATGCAACAAAATTCTATTCAACAAAAATAACCTAGATATTTATTGTAAGAATTAAAATGATTAAACTGTTTAGAAATCACGCAATGGGATTTTATGTTAAAATAGAATAGAGATAAAATATTTAGAATTGAATGAAAATAAATACAATATATGTTACACAATATTAATATAAATTCTTAATCGCATACAAATTATAAATAGCATAAAAATATATTGTAAGAACAAAAAATATAAAAATTGTTAGTTAAAATTGTTAAATTAAATTGTTGTTATTAAAAGAAGAATACAGCATGCAGAGAAGGCGACCTGAATGCCAATGTACACCCACGAGAGCAACAGGACAGACGCACTTATACTTCAACACCACACGGTGACGAAATAGCGCGCAAACAACTCGAAGAGGGAAGGGTAGCTGTACCAAACAGCTGATCAGGTTAACAATGACAACCAGCAACAACCTGAAATCTGAAAAAAGCTGCCTTGAAACCACTACAACAACATAACCAGATGGTAGTCTCGCGAAGAAAATTCATCAGCAGTTACAACTCAGCTGTCGCGGAACAGCGAAATCATTGTGAACATTATGAAATCATGATGGCAGCCTAGCAGCATATCCACCCATGACAGCTCTACTATAAGTCCTGCGAATGGATTGCATTCTGCCGCGATTACAAATCTAGGTTCAGGCAAAGTTTCGCCTAGGACAACAAAAGTTATCGCATCATCGAGTGGCGGCGACGGTGATAAACCACCAAGTAAACAAACGAGAAGCAGTCAAGGGTTCGCCAGTTCAATCTACTGCGGCCTACTCTTGCCTAATGCAGAGCCCCTTACAACAACAGTCACAAAATACATAAAGTAGTGGCGATGTAAGAAATGCAACACAAGTACAAGCAAATCGATAGCATCAGCAGTTAGCTTATGTACAACTGCTGATTTTGAAAAATCCCAACCATCAACAGCTCAAGCGAACAACAATTGATTCCAATTGTGGGACAACCGATTCTACCAACATCAAAACCATCAACAACTACATCGATTCTACCAACAACATTACTACAACAACTACAACTAAGTCAGCTACCCAGCAGCAGCATTCCTACACAACACTCGTGGAGAAGATATTGTTACAACGGGGTGTACATCCACAGTCAACGTCGACACCATCGTCAACATGCTCCTCAACAGGAACGTCAAGCTCGACCGCAACATCGACGTCGACAGCATCGTAAACATGTACATTTACAGCAACGCCAAGATCGACGTCGACGTCAACGACAAAAATATTTTTATTATACATTATGTATATATTATTATACACTAGGACACACAAAACCCCAAACATTTATTATTATTATCACACTTGCATTAAATTAAGAACACAGCAGCCATAACACAAATAAACCACCAACACAAAAACATAAATGTACAAGAAAAATTTAATATCGTTTTACACGATACTAAATTTTTCTTCCCCTAGGGTGGAGGGATGTTGTATGTCGCGATCGTAATTTCCAGTCAAGCTTTCTATAAAGTAAATTCGAAAGCCAAACCAGCAACCACAGCACCTCGCTTGGTAGCCAGAAGCTTTAGCCAAGCTTTGTAAAGCTAGGCCAGCAACCATAGCACTTTGCATGGAATGGATTGTGGAAGCTAACTTTCAGTAGCAAGCTCCCAAACCATAAACACAAAAAGCTTAGCTTGGAAAAATAAAAGATGCAAAACCAAACGCGGAAGAATTAAATTGGGAACGATTTAATTCTGCCGATATTGATATTGCGAAATATAAAAATTGCGAAATATAAAAATTACAAAATAATGGAAATTGCGACACGCGCCAACACCGACCCACTTTGGTTCGGTCGACGGGTGCGTCGACCAAGCCAGAGTGGAAAACAGAAAAAGATTCGAACGGCAGTCTTAGAATTATATCCAAACCAAGAATAATAGAATACAAGATTGCGCAATGCTCAGGTCCGTTATTCGCTCTCAAAAATTTTGACAACCGACAGCGTGTGACGTCAAGATAGTTCATCATTGTGTATGCTTGCATGAATTGCATTGCCATTGCGATACAAAATAAGAATTGCATAATAATAATAATAATTTCCGCTTGAGAAATTATATTCTTGGACGCAACGAAGGCGTAATTTCTACAGGAGCAAACGTTGAAGCGGATGATACACCTGATATTGAAATCTCTCACAGGTATTTGCACTTTATTATGTTTTGTTGACCCAAAATAATCGTATTTTATTATATTTAAGTGTAATATTAAAAATTGTAGCTCGCTATTGCGACGATGAATCTGAACGCGAAATAGACTTAGACTTATGATGGTATTGAACACTTTGCAGGATATATATTATATATATATATTATATATGTCACAAACTGCGCAATGTTTTACCGCATATAGCTGTTAACAAATAAAAAGTAACTATGTAAGTAACTATGTAACACTATTACATAGCTCTTTCGATTTTCTTTAAATAAATTTAATATTTGAAATTAATATAATATAAGCTAATATAAATTAGATAATATTATTATTATTATTATAAATAAAATTATAATGATAAAATGAAAAAATAAAAACCAATTTTAAATCAAATTTAATCTACATAACTTTAATTGGATTCACAAAGGTAAAAGTATGTGATTATTGTGGTTTGGTGCTGCAATTGGTAAGCAATATGATGCCGCTGTAGATATTCAACTATACTTAACTACGCAAATATATTCACTTTACACTATTTTTCGGAATAGTTCATCTAAACCCGAGCAATTATAATAATATTTAATATTTCACACAAAAGCTTACACTTTTACATGCAAATCGCACATTAATTTGAAAGTTCGGCATATTGGAAAACTATGATGACATAGATGCGCAGAACGAAGCATTTTGAAAGCTGATTTGCGTAATCTTGTATTCTATCATTCTTGGGGTTTTTGCTATCGCTTTCAGTGTCGCGCTCTTTAGATACATAGAAAAAACGCTGCTTACTTGTGCGCTCTAGCTACTCTGCCGGCCACGCTCTATGCAAAGAAACACATTCACAGCAAAGTTCACATTACAAGACTCGGATTCGGTTGTATTTTATTTTATTTCTTTATTTACTCAATTTGGTTCACAATTATTAACTGTCTACCTTTGTTGTAGCGAAATTCTCTTCGTAACATGCAAAGGAGATAGACGTGTTTTGTTCGATGGCAATAATCCAATATGATTAATTACTAAGTCCGACTTATAACAATCGACAACGCAGTTAGGAGAGTAACTCGCACTAACTCTCTTTTAGTTACCGGGCGTTCTGGCTCTCCGTCTCCATCTGTACCTATTGATGACTCTTTCATGAAGGCTCTCGATGCTAAGCTTGATAGAATTCGTGAGAGCATTATAGATTAAGTTAACACGGCAGTTCGTCAATCGGAGGAGCGCATCATGAATAAAGTTGGAGCGCTGACGGCAACGATTACTAATATCAAAACTGAAATGAGAGCTATGTTCGCTCTCGCTTAAATGTGGTGGAGGCTGCTGCTAATGGTATTGCTGCTCTGAGAGCACAGGTGAAAAGTTTTACTGAGAGTATTTCTAAGCTGAGGATGATGCAGCTGTTACTGACGTTGTTGTTTCTGGTATTCCGTTTTGTAAAGAAGAAAATCTGTAAGAGGTATATACTACAATCTGTACTGCTGTTGGTTTCAGTTCTTGTAATTCTATACTTCGCTTCTCGTGTAAAAACAAGTGCGGAAGGAAAGAGCGGAAATATTATTTTAAAATTTGTTTCGGCATATCATCGAAAATTCTTCCTGCGCTCGGTTGCCTCCTTTTGCCGTCAAAATCGCCGTGCCATTAGTTTGGAAAATTTGGGACTTAATGGTGTTGGGAAAGTTCACATACACGAAAGTTTGTCCAAATCAAAGCGAGAACTTCTGCAGCATGCTATAAAACTTAAACGTGAAAATAAACTTCACGCCGCTTTCTCCTACAACGGAAAATTTTTTGTTAAAACTCGAGCCGATGGCAACCCTGTTCTGATAGTGGATTTCTCTGGCTTGATTACAGAAGTGACAGTGTTGATACTAAAACTCTATTGAAAATTTTATGTGGGATGCGATTGTTGCATTTTAATGCTAGAAGTTTGAGTGCACATAAATTTGATTATTTGAAGTATGTTTTCGAAGATTCCACGGTGGATGTCATCTCTATATCTGAAACATGGTTCTGTAGTGATCTTGATGATTCTCATTTTAGTATAAAGAATTACAATATCTTTCGGAATGACAGGTCTCAGAGGAGGGGTGGTGGAGTTGCGATTTATGTTCGTAGTAGTCTTAAAGCTAAAAGTATTAATAAATCATGTAGTCAGTGTGTTGAGTATATTAATTTATGTATTTATGACAATCGTGTTAAGGTGTGTATATAATCCCTCCAAGCATAATAATATTGATTCCTTTTTCCAGGATTTAACAGCTATACTACTTGACTATAACTATTTTATTGTTGTGGGGATTTAAATATGAACCTTTTAGTTAACGATTCCTTGTCAGAGTCTATCTTTGACAGTGCATCTTCTATTGGATTCTCCATTGTAAATGATAAAATGCCAACGCGTTTCTCTGGTAGCGATTGTCCTAGTCTGCTAGATTATTTCATAGTATCTGACTTGTCTCTTGTACAGGTTTTTGATCAAATTTATTTCCTATCAGACCATGATCTTATTTTTTGTACAGTAGATATCAATTTATGCCGTACAAGTTGTGCTTATAAGTCGCTTGACTACCAGCGGCTTTTTAATGAACTTAATGTTATACCTTAGAACGAAATCTGGTCTTGTCCTTCTGTTGATGAAAAGTTGTCCATATTCACTAGTAATATAAATAATTTGTTTTTCAAGTTTGTTCCACTTAAGTCGGTTCAGATAAATAGTAATTCTTGTCCGTGGTTTACTAACTGTGTTCATGAGGCTATTCGCGAACGCAATCGGCAACGTAGTATATGGAAGAAGAATCCTTCTCCTGAGACGTGGGAAAGGTTTAGAACCGCCAGAAATGTATCTGTGAGATGTATCAGACATGCTAAATTACGGTACTTTTCTTCCAAACTTAAAATGCCTCTGCCGTCTAAAGTACTATGGAACAACTTGAAAAAACTTGGTGTTAACTCTATACTCTATAATTCCCCTGTGGTTGATCCAGACACACTGAATAATCATTTTCTTTCCTGTCATTTTAATTCTAATACTAATATCTCGGTCCCTCTCGCACTTGATGCTATTTCTCCTTCACCTTCTGCCTCTTTATTTCAATTTTCCAGTGTATGTGAAGCAGATGTGATAAGTGCCCTGTCTAAAATCAAATCTAATTCTGTTAGCTCTGATGAGGTTTACCTTAGATTTGTCGAAATTATTCTTCCGTATATAATAAGTCCCCTTACTCACATAATTAATCACAGTCTTACAACATCTACATTTACTTGCCTTTGGAAGAGTGCAATTGTTACACCTATACCCAAAAAACCTAACCATTGTTCCCCTGCTGACTATAGACCAATTAACATTTTATCACCTTTGTCCAAAGCTTTTGAATCTCTTCTTGCAAAACAAATATCATCATATATAAGTGAAAATAGCCTACTACATCCTTTCCAGTCAGGCTTTCAGGCTGGGCACAGTTGTTCTACAGCTGTGCTCAAAGTCCTGGATGATGTTCGTCCTTATTACGATGATGGTATGCTCACGCTTCTATGTTTGCTTGATTTTCCGAAGGCTTTTGACATGGTGAATCATATGCTACTCTGTTCGAAACTTAAAGATCTCTTTGCATTCTCGGATAGTGCGGTCTGTCTTCTCAAGAGCTATCTATCGAATAGAACACAAAAAGTTAAGTGTGGCTCTGGCCTGTCATAGCTGGGCCTTATTTCTTGTGGAGTGCCACAAGGTTCCGTATTGGGGCCCCTACTGTTTTCTCTATTCATAAACGACATATTTTCGACTTGCATGTCCTCCTCTATTCATTTTTTGCAGATGACATCCAAATTTATATATCCGGCTAGAGTAATCTCAAAGAGCACCTTGTTCATACTTTGAATGAGGATTTAAACTGCATTCTGCTTGGGGCTAACAAAAATCGTCTCTTCCTTAATCCATCAAAAAGTTTTGTGCTTCCTATCTCGAAAGAATCAGTGTACTTTTGTGATTTCTCTGACGTTTATTTGGGCACTCAAAAATTAAAGTTTGTTGCTAGAATATTAATCTTGGTTATCGGATTAATACCAAACCGTCAGATCTATCTTGCACTGCGAAGTCTCAAACAATCGGCTGCATTCACACCGCTTGTGATCAGACGTAAACTTGTAATGCAGCTTATACTCCCTCATATAACCTACTCAAGTGTTATCTTCAGTAAGCTGGACTCGTGCTCGTACCTAAAGCTTTCTGTTGCTTTCAATAATGCCACTAGATATGTGTACGGTATACGTTATTTTGAGCATCTCGGAGAGTATAAGCGCGGTATAATAGGATGTGACGTTTTCAACTACCTAAATGCTAGAAACTGTATTTTCCTACACAAGCTTATCTACAAAAGGACGTCTTTTCATTTGTTTGATAAGTTGAGTTTTGGTCACTCCCGGAGAAGTGTCCTACTCATTATTCCACCCTTCAAATCATTAAACACCTCAAGGTTCTTTTTTATCAATGCTGTCTGCCTATAGAATTCTTTGCCCAGTAGCCTCAGGGCGATCTCATCAACCGACATCTTCAAGCGTGCCATATTAAACCACTTTTCTACTCGATACTTTAAATGATCTTTCTTTTTTTTTCTTTTACCTCTAATCTCTACACACATAAACTTTATATTAATTTAAACTTCTTTCTTCTTCTTCTCCTCCTTTTTCTTCTTTTTATTATTATTATCATGTATATTTTTTACTATAAAAGAAACCTTTTCTTATTGTACTGCCACTGTATTTTGCTAAATAAAAAAAATAAAAAAAATACGAAGTTTTGGCTTGATGCCTCTTATCTGATGTGACACTCTGCCACCACTATTCAGGCAATTCTGCTGGTGGGCATACACCGAACAAGAACAGCAGAATTGGTTCCCGTTTAGGATTCCCGAAGGATGTTACACTTTTGCTGGTGGGCGAACGCCGTACAAGAACAGCAATGTGGTTTACTTTGTTATTTTCGTGATATCGTGTACTTTACTGGTGGGCATACGCCGAACAGTAAGAGGTTCACCTGTATGAGTTGTACAATTTAGCTGGTGGGCATACACCGGGAAAGAACAGCTAATTGTTTTTCTTTGGTTATTTCCTTGGTAATACATACTTTACTGGTGGGCATACGATGAACAAGAACAGCAAGAGGATTCACTTGTAGGATTTATATACTTTAGCTGGTGGGCATACGTCGTGCAAGAACAGTTAATTGGCTGACTGTGTATTGTTTGACTAGTTACTTTACTTAACGTCTTTGTTAATCGTTGCACTGATTGTTAGTTTCACTTTTATTTAGGTTCACTGGCTTATGTTCACTCCCTCATCGATCTCACTATTTCTGGCTGCCTGATCCGTGTGTTTGCCTTGATGCGCGTGGCGTACTCGATGCTCGCTGACTGATTACTGATCTTCACTTCTTGTTTACTCACTGTGCACCCACTGATCATAAATTGACTGCTGCGTGTATTCGATGCTCACTAGCTGATCGACTGATCCCTTCTGTACTGCTGTTTGCGTATTTATATGTTCTGCGTTGCCTGTTCTTGGTTTGAAAATTTGTTCGTAAACAAATTGTTGTTCTTCGTTGCTATGTTTCTTGCAGTTGTTACTTTAGTTCATCCACACAAGCCCGTTGTCGTTGGTTGCTCTCTTTTCGTTTGATGGTGAGTAGCTCGTAAACATGTTCCCGTTGTTCTTCGTTGCTCTGTTCGTGTTGTTATCAGCCTGTAAACATTTTCCCGTTGTTCTTCGTTGCTCTGTTTGTGTTGCTCTCCGCTCGTACACCGATTGTGGCTATTCTGTGATGAGTTTTCTCACCAATCAGGATTGCCTCCTTGACGAACTTGTGAAGCGTAGTATTGTTGTGCAGTAATTTTCGTCTTTCGAAAATTGTCGTTCTTACCGTTAAAGTAATTACGAGCTCAACGTTTCGGTAAAGAAAGCAGAGAAATTACATACACTCATCGTTGAATCGTTGTGTATTATTCATTCATACGCTCATTCTTTTAGCACTCTCATTGGAGATGCGTTTATAGAGCCTAAGTTATGCAGATCCACTCTCATCGGTGGAGTTCCTTTTTTCTAATACAATTCCATACTCTCACCCGTACGTGCTCTCATCTCTTGTCGCACTGTAGGCAAGAAGCAGAAGTTTTATTTTAAATATTAAAATAAATAACACCACAATTCTTTTCTCATTTTATCCAATAAAGAGTTTAGATCCTGTTTTTTTTACAACTAATTCGTGCTTTAACAAGATAATTTCATTGGACTTTTCGATGATCTCGTTGAATTCGAAGTAGATTTTCATACAACGCCCGCTAGGGAACACACCGTTCATACGCTTGACATCCAAAGAGACGAACTCAAGTCTCAATGGATGTTGATCAAATGCACGTATGAGAGCATCCTGCCGAGGATGAAATCAACAAGCGATGAGGCAAGTAACTTGGAAACCTTAAAGGAGAAACGGCGCCATTGTTATGCCGTCTATCTACGATGCTCCGTCGCAATCATCGTAATGGCAGAGTCTATGGTAACATCATCTGCATTAGAGATGAGCGATATTTCTGTACCGGTGACTTTGTCACCGTGATTTAAAAGTCACTGGCCCTGGAGTGACCGAATATTTTTTTTACCAGTGACAGCCTTCGTTCCACGATATTTATTCATTATTCGTTCCTTTCACTGGTTTGTTCCCGTGCCGTGAATTCGGAATACGATATTTTTTCACGAATTATACAAAAACCCAGGGTTGCCTTTATGTGACATTTAACATTCTGTACTAAAGATTTCGGTATTAAATATTTGCTTATGACTTATTTTTATTTTATCTTACATATTAATTATACTTATTGTTCGAACAATATTGGAATAATAAAATAATATGAAAATAATGTTAAAGAAGAAAATGTTCAGTAACAAAATTATTATTTTGTATTATCTCAACTTATATTAGTTTTATGCCCTACAGAGGAAAATACAGGTTAGATTGGCTTAAGTTTACCGTTGTGGAATTACTCCAATTTTATTGTTGTTGTATGGTATTAAACAAAAACCTTGTAATAAAATACATACGTTTATAAATTATATTATCAACTTCATAATATTATTTTTAAACAATTACACAAACATGGTATTTTATGACAATGTTGCTTTATTTTATATTAAATATACAAATTTAATGTTAATACCGTAATTTACAATTATTTTATTTGCATTATCCTATAAATAAAATATTTTATAGACAAAAAAATATTATTTCGTGGTCATTATTTGTTTTTCAAGTTTTTCGATATTTAAACATGTTAATACTTCTGATATCGGTTACTTTTACCAAAGTCACTGAGGTGCCGCCCTTTGGCTATAATATTAGCTTTCCCCCTTGTGACACCGACGTGTTTTGAGGTGATTACTCGTGGCCCTCATTCCGCGATATGTTCGCGGCACTTTATATCCAGAACACACGGATCTCGCCGGTGGAAAAGCTATTCTACCTCAGTCATAAAACAGAAGGAGAAGCGAAGGAGATCGTCCAAGCATCTCCTCTAACCAATGAGGGTTTCGTCCAGGCGTGGCAAAATCTTTTTGATAGATATGAAAACAAGGTTTTAACTGCACTCTATGCAATGCAAGGCATCATACCATTCTGTATCGTAACGAGGTTCAGAGTCAATCCTTTTCTGATAGTGGATCACGCTTGCCAGTTACACACACCAGTCAAGACTGAAGGTACGAAAATGCGCCTGCCGTACAAGTTTCTGCCCCACCTAGCTCTCCAACGAGACCCGTTTGCTATCCCCCTCAGAAAAGTTTTGCGAAGAGAATTTTGTAAATGATACACCGCTACATAGTTACATTCCCATTCAAAAGTGGATTTTTCGACGCATATCGTCCGAAACCTCCACGGAAAATGGCCATCAAACAATATCCGCAATCAGAAGCACTATTAAATGGCTATAAAGACATCAACGGCAATATAATTATGTAGTACAACACGATCTCTACCAAGGCCACATGAAACCCGTATGTCCTCCGACGATCACGGATTTTAAAACTACGCTACATGAAAAGATAGTTCAAGTGCTCTGCACCTCTTTCAGTCGACCACCCCTACCGAGAACCCTACGCGGAAAATCGTATGTTCGCCGTTTTTCTTAAAACACTTGTCATCTACGAAACTCGCCACATACCACGCTGCACCTCTCAACGACAGGACTTAAGACACCAACTATCGCCTTAGGCTTATCTGTCAGAAGCCATATTCCGCTGAATATGCGCCGCTTGAAACTAGCCGAAAATTATGTTTGAAAAGTCGTTTGCATCCGCACAACCAATTTATCCATGGAAACAAGACGTTGTGTCTTAGCGGGCGGATGTCCTCATGTCCTAGTTTGCCGTATGACGCCCCAGCTAAGCACGAGAACATTGACAAGCCGCTCTCCTTATTCAATCGATGGAGACGAGTCCAAGCCCTAGCTCAGCATTTCTGCCACCGGTGGAAATCTAAGCATTTTCGAGCTCATCGCGCCAAATGGAAAATTTCACAACCTGACCTCCAACTCAACGATCTTGTGGTCATTAGAGAAGAAAACATTCCATACACTTCTTGGTCGTATCGGTAAAATATACCAGGGAAAAGGCCCACAAGTTCGTGGGCTTTCGTTCGAACAGAAAAAAGCCGTGTTACACGCCCTGTCACCAAACTAGTATCCTTGACGTGTTTATATCGAACCATCGCTAAAATTTTCTTTCTCCACAGAAAAATTGTGAGGTTCACTCTTCCAGAGTATGCATGTTTCCGGCTAGGGCAAATGCTGGCGCCGCCAGCCGTCATCCGAACAAATTCGCCTCCTCAGCGTGCAGCGCCACAACTACCGCTAATCCTACAGGAAGTTAAGCGTCGGAAAGTCAACACGTCCAAGGACCTAACAACAGATGAAGCATTACCGCCTATGCCACGACGCTTCCAGCTGAATAATAGCCGCTCACTATGGCTGATGCTACACGACTTTGACATCAAGCAACTCCCGGTTGCAGCTTCTCAACGAGAAGCCTTTTCAACAAGGGCTTCCAGCCCACTATGCTTGATCATTACCGTCAACGACCATTTCGCTCACCATTGCCGACGTATCATGAGCTCGAGGCTCGCTTGCCGCCGCCAGCTGCGCTTCCACGTAGAAACGATATGCAATTGGCCACAGCGGTACAATGTAGCGCGATATCACCGACATACGATATTAGGATTAAGGACGAAACTACGACTTCCAGTTGTGGCACAGTAGTCAAACCACCCAATCTTTGGCGTGAATTACTACCACCAATGCTATGCCGCCTTGGCATATCACGCTCATCGGCTGCAGCTCTTCCTCAAGAAACTCCAGCACGAATATGCTCGACTCGATGCTTACCGTCGCCCATAGCAGCTCAAAGTCGCTGACCGTCGCCCAAACCAACATCACGCGACGGTTTTCCCCACCCCATCACGTCGGTCACCTAGGCCGGCGATCTGCTGCAATTGTTTGCCACGGTGGGATCGCTGACACAGCACTCACCGCTGTCTCTGGTTTAGAGGAGCACACCACACTATCCTCCACCGCCACTAGGCAAACACGTTTCGTTCCGTGTCCCGACGTCCTCGTTCGCTCCGCTCCCGGGTCCCGTGGATTAAGTTTTACAGTCCTGCAAGGCGGGCAGAATGTTTATGCTAAACGCCGCTCGCTTCAGGTGCCGCTCCTGACCTTTGCATGTCAACGATCGCTCACACCGCTGACACCTAGACGATGAGGAGAGGCGACATGAAAGCTCAACTGCGAGCTTTTCCCCACATGGTCGGGTGCTGAACAAGCGAACCACCGACACTTCTTTCGGTCTCTTACGACATCAACCATCGACAGACAAGGACGTGTCCAGCCGCAGCAGCAAATACCAAACCACAAATACACATATTCACAATTGTTCATGAAAAATATAGTAAATTAAATTAAAACCACAGACAACAAGCAATCATCCTTTTGAAAAAAAAACAGAGTGTTAACCTCTTTTGCATTGTATCTATAACGGATTTATTCCACGTATTATCTCTTCCTAATATGCCGTCTGCCGGTACTCCTTGTTTAAGTGACACAACATGTAGTGTTAAACGTAAGGACTATACCTCATTATTGCATATAGTAGTCGATCCTTCTGTAGTCACACAACCTCCAAAGACTGCGCTTAAGTCTTTCTTATTCGACTTTTCTATTATTGTGCTATCTTTTATTGCACATTTCTTTATCAGGCTTGTATCTGCTCCTGTATCTAACAGTAGAATCAGTTTTCCATTCATAGTCTCTGCATAAGGTAATTCAACAAACACGTGATTTAGCTGGGTTTGATTCCGGTCAAATATTGTTTTTTTGTAGTGTTTCATTAACTTTATATGGGACATTATGTGGGATTCTAATTAATTCATATTGATTGTTGGTGGGGCTGCTTGTTGCTGGAGTAAATTGCTCCTTTGTACAGTATTAAATGTATCTACTGCTATTTCCAACATTTCCTCTAGCATTTTTCCCGTAACACTTAACATATAAACTCATAACATCTCAATGCTGTTTTAAAAGATTTTCTAGCTGTTGTCTTTATCATGTTTAAGAGCGCACCTTTATAAAATCACCTTTATAAAAGTTTCTTCTTATTTCGATGGCCTGAGTAGGGTAGGGTAGGGTATTTAACCTTCTTCCAAATTGTCGAATATCCTCATTGAGTAATTGGATACAATTTTGTAGTCCTGTTGTATAAATGTATACATCTCACCTCTTAAGTCTGGTGACTGTGTTCCTGAAAATATAACTATATTTGTGAACTATACAGTTTGTGATCTTAGCTATTTCTGCTATACCCAGCTGAGATTGATCTGCCCCTGGTTGTTTAAATTTACGAAATGAAATTGAGTTATACCCATTCGGAATGACTATGTCTGGGGTAACTTCCCTATGATATAGTGTCTGATCGTTAGGTACTTCTATTTCTTATTTTAGACGTCTGTTCTTCGCTTTTAATTTTTGAATTTTTGTATATGTCTTATGATGTCTAAGGATGCACAATCGTCTCTAGATTTTTGTGCCGATTTCCGTTCTAACGTTTTGTTTAGTTGTTCTTCCGTTAATCCTTCTTTATTTAACAACCCTCTTAATTTTTCGCTTTCTTCTCCTAAGTTCTTTATCAATTCTTCTTGAAACTGTTTTTCTATTAAATAATTCTTGTACTTGTTTTTCAACGGTAAAAATTCTGATTCCCAGTCCTTTAAACTTTTGGTTTTATTTTCTATTATATGATTCAAAAACTTAGCAATTCTCCTACGAATTGCCTTTGCCGACGAACAGACAGGGCAAAGTCGACCTAGGAGCTGAAGCTGATCAAGAATATATATACCCTCACTTCGTGTGTATGACATAAGAAAAAGAGCTAAAAGAAGAATAAAAATATATATATTTATATACATATATGGCACCATCAGTAGCAGCGACTATGATCGATTTTTCATTGGCAAAATATGTTTCGTATCCTTTAGTTGTGGACAAACAGGAAGTATAGTTTTGACAAGCAGACTAATATAAGTCAGCAATACAGCGAATACATCCAACAATATTGATAAACAGGCACAACAAAGTCTGAATATGACATTCATACCCATGGTATGCCTACTCGAGTAAGCACCATAAGTAGAATGTCACTTGTTATGCCGCATTACTGCTGGTTGGTCAGGCGATAACGACGAAGACTCCAAGACAACTAAATGACGAATGGATCTTGCGGTTATATCATAATAAATTTTAGTCAACCCGTTCTTCGGTTAAAACGCTGTTCAGGACAGTTTACCTATCATAAATCAAAGCACTGCACGTCAAAGCCAAAGGTTCTCCGGAGAGAAAGTCAGCAAGCAGCACCACAACAAGCGGAGGAAATTACGCTTAACATTGTTATTACCACATGCCTTTCGACCCAGTGTTTAACAGTTCTTGATATTGTTGTTAACTCGTAGCTACGTAGCTGACATATTATTATAGGTTCAAGGTGGTAACGACGGTTTACGTCTGCAGGTAGCGAATGCTGACATATTTTTAAGCTGCACTGTAATACTGAAGCTTGGAAGTAGCAAAGCTAAACGACATGTTGTGACCACAGTCTGTAGCCTCGATAAAACCAAAAGTGGAACATCGTGACCGCATATTAATAAGTGGAGCATCGCTAATTAAATCTAGCAATAATTCGCAATTTGTTATTCAGAAATATTAACAAAAATATTTCTTGAGATAGTTGCAAAAATCGAATTGAAATTATTCTGGCCAACAACGAATCCAAAAGATATATAAACCCACATTTTGGATTCAGAAGGTAATAAATTACTATAGTTAAGATATGAATGGTACTGCAATAACAGACCCAAGAGGAGTATACCCACCGAGGAAAGTGGAAAGGAAATAAACGTAAGAAATCTAAATAACTAAAAACATGTTCGTTTATTTTAGTAAACTTTTCAAATTCGGAACTTCTTCCTAACAAGGAAAAAACTACAAATTCGTAACTTTACTACCAGTTGCGTTCTAGGTAAAGGGATCCAACCACGGCACACTTGAAGAATCCTTATCAAGTCCACAATTTTGGCACCTCCTCCCTGTGGCACCGTTGTCCTTTTTCCTTCACGGCGAAGGACCGAAGACATAATATTTTCACCAACCATTGTCCTTGGTCTTTCTTGTCGAAGTACAGTACAATACGCATATAAGAAAGTCTGAAAATGTACAGATTTTGTTTCTTATATAGAGAACACGCATATAAGAAAGATATTTTCTTATATGTATATGTAACACGCATATAGGAAAGATATTTTCTTATATGCGTCAGAAACTAAATTTAAAAAATTTCCTATGGAGTATGCAGATATATATTTAAATTAAATTAATACACATTATTTTGTACGACATATCGTTTATTTGTCCAACAAATATTCATTGTTGTCATACAATGTATGTACAATTTGTTGCATGTCATACAAATATACAAATGTACATTGACATAACATTTCTTTTGTTCGACGACATTTTACACAAAATAAATAAAAACAACGAAGCCGGCTGATTTCACAAAAATCAAGGACTTCATTTGACATTTGGACCAGTGTTCACAGATGTAAATTGTAAAATCCCCAAATTGAAAAAAATTTAATTGTGAGAATACTTTCTTATACACGTACAATTTTCTATGGAAGGAATATAATTTTTCATAAAAATTTGTTATAAAGATTATATAAGGATTATTTAGCACGTAGTTATATGGAAATGTACATGGTGTCTGGAAAAGTGTTTCTTATAGCCGAGTTTTTCTTATAAACGAGTTTGTTATGTGCGTATTATACTGTATATACGATGTAACAGAAACAGTAGATGCAAAAGGGAAATTAGGTCCTCAATTGGGTCTACAATAAACCAGTAAGAAAGCTATATTCGGCCTGGCCGAATCTTAGATACCCTACACCTTAAAAGTTTTAGAAATTTTAGGAA
Source organism: Myopa testacea (assembly GCA_949629155.1). Classification (NCBI taxonomy): domain Eukaryota; kingdom Metazoa; phylum Arthropoda; class Insecta; order Diptera; family Conopidae; genus Myopa; species Myopa testacea. The sequence continues at coordinate 18,545,489 of OX451347.1, forward strand.
TTAAGGTTTTATACCAATGAATTTCTTTATGAATTGATTCTATATTTATATGTCTTATATTCGTTTTATTTGCTCGTTTACAAATTCGAACAAAGAATATTTATACAAAATTTCATATTAATTAATAACAAATCATAAAATTACAGACTTATATAAGGATTTATGTAGAACGATTGTGCCATATTACCCTTCCGCCCATGTAAAGTATGCGCGCCACGCCCATTTTCTGCAACGTAAAATATAATAATGTCGCTCGATATTGAGATTTTATTGTCAAAGAAGAAATATGTATAATTATAGAAGAACTATGTGGTTATAAGGAAAGCTATCCTATAATCACATTTAATCACAAACGGATACAAATAGTAGGCGTGGTCGTTAGCCGTTTTCAAAACAAATAATTGGCGGAGTAGTTTTATTATTGTGTTCAAATATAAGCTTTATTTCCGTGGTAACAAATTTCTTTTCATGAGCTTTACTGTATAAGTAGTGTAAAAGTGGGCGGACCACGCCCAGTTTTGCTGTAATAATGTTTTATTAGAAAAGAAGTTGTTATGTAAAGTTTTATTCAGGAAGTTTATATATTTAACAATATAACCATTTAAGACCCTCTTTTGCCTGTATAACCTAAAAGTGGGCGGATCATGCCCATATTTGGCATATTAAGGGATGAAGTTACTCTATACCCAGAAATGAAATTTTGTTGTCATAACTAAAAAACAACGGCTGATATCACATTTTTACTAAAAAAAAGGCGTGGTCGTGGACCGATTTTGCCCATTTTCAATACCAACCTGCACACCCTAAGAAAGAATATTTCTGTAAATTTCATCACGATATCTTCACCGGTTCTCCTGTGATCGTGATTTCAACAGACAGACGGACGGACATGGCTAAATCGACTCAGGAGGTCACGATGATCAAGAATATATATACTTTTCTATACCTATCGTCTCTATTTCTATGCGTTACACATTTCGTAACAAAGTTAATATACCCTTAGCCTTAAGGTGTAGGGTATAATAATAAACAAATATATTATAGAACTAATGAAAAAATATGAATAGGAATATTCTGGGGTTACTAATTATATAATGAATTACACTCAACTCTCGTTTTACACGCCTTTTTTTACACGATTTGGAAACAACACGGTCAAAAAACAAACCGAACCTCCTTTTTTTTGAAAAATGTGCTCGAAGTGTTCGGACGACATGAATACGGATTTTTGGAAGGAGTTTTTAAACCTCTACAAAGATTTTCCAGAACTATGGAAAGTGAAGAGCGATGTATATAAAAAGAAACATTTGAATGACAAAGCTTATGAATGTCTTCTTATGAAATACAGTACAACTTCGACAGTCCGGTCACTCCAATAATTCGGACGCCTCTATGTTTCGGACAATTTAAAATTTTTACCTCTACAATCCGGACAATTTTTTTTATGCAAGAATAAATGTTAAAATTCGGGGATTTCCCGTTCTTTACTCGCATGTTTTGTTATTCATACTTTAATTTACATTTTGCACTAGCATTGCTTCAGTTTCAGTTCATTCTTTCGCAAGCGTGTTTGCCTAATTCCATTCCAAGTGCCATGTTTTTAAATAATAAACGCAAACATAAAACGCTAACCTTAAAGGAGAAGTGTGATATTTTACAAAGTCTTGATAAGGGAAAAACTATTAGGCAGGTTGCCGAAAAATTACATGTTCCTAAATCAACGATTTGCGACATTAAAAAAAATAAGGATAAGATAAAACAATTTATTTCGAATACCTATAATGGACAGCAAAGGCAAAATTCTTTTATATAAAGATGACGGGGAAAGACGATTTTTCAGCGAGCTCAGGCTGGTTGGATAAATTTAAGGTACGGCAAAAAGACTAGAGCAAAAAGCACAAGTCAACCATCTCAACAAAGTTAGTCAGCACAAAATAACTTCGTTTTTTAATAAATCATAGTATGTATGTACATATGTATTTAATTCACTTAGATTACATATTTTAATAATTTAATATAATAATAAAATATAATTTATTGTTTTTTAATAAATCATATGTACACACAATTTAATTCACTTAAATTACATATTTCAATCTTTTCACCTACTATAGTCCGGAAAAGTCGTTAATCCGACCGGCCCTAAAGTTGTCCGGATTGTCGAAGTTGTACTGTATAGAGAAATCGATAAAAAAGCCACTTTGGACGTTCTAACAAAAATTAACAACTTTAGTACATGCTATAGGAAAGATCTAAAAAACTCAAGAAATAATAAATATAAATAAAAAAATTTTTGAAATCATCTGGGGAAGTTAACTGCATTTTTTTGTCAAGCGAGTGTGTTTAAAAGTGTTTCTTTCTTTTTTCTATTCTTTGATCCATAATCTTTTCCTTCTCTTTTCTTTTCTTTCCTCTTCTCTTTCATCAACCTCATCAATTATTATGGCTGCCAGAATTGCGCTGTCCATTTCAATGATGTTTATGCTTGACAATGCAGTTCCGTTATTTATCGTACGATTTCTGAGAGCAGCAAGTTGTACAACAAGTCGTACTGTGTGAAAGCCGCTTTATAATTTAAATCGTTTGAAAACGTAAACCAAAACACAATTGAAAACGAAAACAAGGTAACAACAACACAAAAATTTTACTATGGTGTTTATGTTGAAATAATAAAATTCTTAAAAAATAGATTTTTTTCGTGAAATTAGATTTATAAATGTAGTAAAAATAAAAAATAACCTCAGAACTTTATGAGAGGAATATTTATTTTGTTTTTCTATTATATTTTAGTTATTTAAGTTGCACTAAAATATATTAACATTGGTTTTCTGTTGGAAATATGCAACACTGTAGAATTGTAAACAATCCGGAATTCTGAACAATTACAATGTGCAAAATTTTGAGTTATGTTTATCAAGTGCCTGTTTTTTAGTGTATAACTTTTAAATCTGGATTCTTTAGTGCTACTGGGGCCACCTCATATAGCCGCAATATCCGCATGAACTTGTCCCAGCTTAATTCTGGTGCATGATTTGAAATCTCTTCATATCTATAATTGTAACATATGTAAGAAAGTGCACATGTGACAATTAAAACGTTAAACTAATTACCTTATGTATTCATTTAAGCTATTAACTGAAGGGCCGTTAGAATTAAACAGTCCGCACCCATTCCTTTTCACCCTGTATTCGGTTGGAACTAAAAACAGTGGCACCCCTAGCTAATTCCGTAATTATTCCATTCCCTGTCCCGCACCAAAACTTCAAACTGTAGCGATGTCGTAAATTGTACGCTATATCTTAAGAATTAATAAATTTTTAACAAAAATTGTTATAATTATTTATTATTTTTTTAAAAACTTTATTGTTTTACCTTTTCGTTGTTATATCCATATTATTTATCCATTTTCACAATTCTATACATTGTGTGTTTTCTTAATTTCCGAGGATGGCAAGAAAATAACGGGAAGCAATTTTTAACAAAGTTCTATAAATCGAAGAGAAACAAAGTAGAAAAGAAAAATTTTCCTTCGCGAAAATATTTATTTATTTATTCATTACTTAAGCCTACGACAATAAGCCTTTCAGGCCAAAAATAAAATAGCAAAACTTAAACTAAAAACATTAATAGCCTGTTTCCATAAAAATATTTAATCCGGTTAAGGTGTTCGAAAATCGATCAGCTGATCTAGTGTTTCCATACATAATCCAGTCTGGGCTGTCAAACCGAAAAGAAAAAATAAACAGCTGTTGTTTTGTTTGTATATTTACGCAGCTATTTTTAAAATTGTGCATCGCTTTAATTTATAATACGGTGAATAAAATAACAATAATATTCAAAATTGTTGAAATGTATTTTGGTATGGTGATGAAATTCGCAAGTTTACAGGATTTGGAAAGCGAAAAATCGTACATCATAAATAACAAATTCCTCTCAGTATGTCGAGTTTTTTTTGGCATTTGGCAGAATAGTTTGGTGACATAAATTATCTCTTTCTAACTTATTCGCACTAGAAAAGGAGAAAGATAGTGTGTCTGCAATTCCGAACTTATTCCTAGATATAGAAAAATCAATATTTAGAACATTTAATTCTAACATAGCTCTTGTTAAGGGCTCATGTTGGCCATAATTGGTCCGTGAGAGCTTAGGATAAAACATATATTTAACACGTGATTGTCGTGGTGGAACGAAAAACAAAAGTTTGGTTAGCAAAAGAGAGCAATCAATAGAACCGGATGCAATATCGAAAACGAACATCAAGGATAACAATTTCCTTCTAGTTACAAAAGTTTTTAGGCCAAGAAGCAAACACCGAGAGTTGTAAGAAGGAAGTTCACTGAAATTAATCAGTCGGAGAGTAAACTTGGAAAACTTTTTTTGTATTCTTTCAAGGCGAACATTATGTAGCTCGTAATAAGGATTCCAGATTATTGCAGCATATTCAACTAAAGATCTAACATGTCAAATATATAACGATTTCAAAGTTAGTCGATCATGAAACTCCAAACTGTTCCTACGTATAAACGCAAGACGGGAGTAGGCTTTAGGGATTATATAGGAAAGGTGTTGGATGAATGTGAACTTGCAGTCAAACAAAACTCCAAGGTCAAGGACTTCAGATATTTTCATTAATGGTATACTACCTAGGGAGAAGCCAGTTAATATAGGATTCAAAGATTTAGAGTAAGTAATATGAAAGCACTTCGAGATATTAAGAGGCAGACGATTTAAAGCATTCCAGACCTGAACCCTATTTAGATCAGATTGGAGTTTTAAAATATGAGATGCATTTTCAATTCTCAGAAATATCTTCAAGTCATCGGCATAAGTGAGATGCGAAGAGTACATGAAGCAGCTGGACAAGTCATTGATGAATAAAATAAAGAGTAGGGGTCCTAAAACATTGCCTTGCGGGACCCCGGAGGATGCTTGATAGGGACTAGCATTAACTCCGCTCACGGAAACAAAACTGTAATCTAGTGTCAAAGGCTGATATACAGTAATTAGAAAAAGGCACAAGATTAGTAACAGTTGACCTACCAGAAACAAAACCATGCTGATTAGGACAGATTATTCTTTGCACCAGAAAAAATAACTTAGATTTAAGTATATTTTTCAAATATACGTGGAGTGCGGGTAATAGTTGAAACTTTCCATTGATCAATAAAGCTGCCATCCATAAGAGATTTATTAAAAATAAGACAAAGAGGTTTACATAACGCATCTGCACAATTCTTCAACAGAAAAGGAGACAAACCATCCAGATCAGATTTATAGGAATTCTTACATGCAAGCAAAGCATTTACAACATCTAACTCAGAGACAATCAAAGAACCGATGTTTAATATTGAATCAATTTTATCTAAAACTGAAACTTCGTACCAAGGCCTACTAATCTCAAAATTAGATAGAAAAGATTCCTTGAAGAGGTCAACTGTGCATGATATAGAGCTAGATACTACATCGTTTAAGAACATGGAGGAGGGAATGAAAGAGCCCAATTTCTTAGATTGAATGAATTTCCAAAAACATTTTGGGTTAGATATAATAGAACTCTATATATAGAGATATAGATATAATAGAACTCTAAATATTATACCCATTTTCTCAAGAAAAAAAAGTTTTTAAAATAACATTATATAATATATATTTTTTTTATTTTATAATACCATAAAATATAATTATAACATAAAAAATCATAAAAGATAAATAAGATAAAAAAGATAAGAAATAAGCAATAACCTGCAAAATATTTCATTTTTAGCAAGAGACCACACCTAGATACCTAAGATGCTGTCGTCGTATTTGACAGCTCATGTCGTTGGTTGTCGTCTCTGTGAATAGGTTTTTGCTCACCTCCAAACTACGTAAGACACGACACCACGCTTAGCTAAGACACCTCGTCGTCTCTGTGAATACAAATAGACAAAAAACAGCTGTTTTAGACGACGACGAGAGGTAAAAGTGACTCTCTGAGTAAGGGGGTTACTTTTGAAAAGAAAAAGTATTATTAGATACTTTATAACATATGAGTATTTTATAAAGGTAGATAGAAGCTTCAAAGATCAAGTAAAACCATTCGTGGCCATTCCAGGCCATTCGTGGACCAGGCCATTCGTGTAGCAGTCCTCCCCAGGGAAATGATGAGCGCGGAGTACCTCACTGCATTAGAAGAGTCATTGATAAGCGAGAATACGAAAGGCTAGACCTCAGAACTAGTGTTTGACGGAGTGAGCTTCAAGCCGGGGTACCTTATGGCCCACTGCAGAGACGACCAGACAGCGTCGTGGCTGCAGAAAAAGGCGCCCAGGTTGGGTGAGTGGAAGGCGGTAGAGCTGAAGACGCGTTTTGGAGAAGATATACCCAAAGTGCAAAATGTCACCATCTTCCTAACCAGGTGTGCTGGGCAGGAGCAAAGCACTCATTCAAGCCCATGTAATGTTGAATTTCTTAGCGTTGAAGAATTCTATATATCGGGACGTTGAGTTAGGTCTATTTCAGTGTTCAAAACAAAATGATGATTCCATTCAGAGAGTTCTGAAAAGATCGGAACAAGTCGTAGCCAGAGGGTCTGGACTATATGGTGGAGGCATCAAAACTTCCCGATTAAATTCTCGCAATTTTGACGGGTCATCGAAGAAGTGTGTGGTTGAGTGGTGGAAGACAACACCTTTCTTATTAGTCAATTTCGGCCCTTTTCTTTCAATTGCCTTACGTAATCTCTCTAGTTGTTCAATATTTTTCTCGCTCAACTCATGAGGAACTTATATATGGAGCTTATTTTGGTAGGCAGCCTTGTGCAGATGGTTTAAAACAGTTTTGTGGTCAATGCCTAGAACTAGTATTAAAATATAGAAATTTATCGGGACAATTATAGTGGTTTTTCGAAATATCTTGGGAGAGCCTGAAGAAAACGATAAGTAATAATGAAAATACAGAATTAATTAAAGAAAAAATTCATTATATCGTAATATCGTGTACGAAATTCTTCGGTATCTCGATCAGAAAAAGAGTGCAACAAAGGAAGAATTAAACAAGTGGAAAAACGAATTCACGACTTCAAAAAGACCATACGACATGCATTTAGTAGCTAAACAGCCCCAGAAAAACTGTTTGAAAATGCTATAATAGATTAGAAAACCAATCATTAAGGGACCTACTGAAGATCTGCTATCCTACGGCAGGATAGCAGAGGCAGTTATATCGGAAGGGTATAATCCGAGAACTAGAGAAGCTTTTGAAAGTCTAGAAGAAGCAAGAGAAGGAATAAGACAGCTAAAAGACGAATATTGTCTGCTAAAACAAGACTGGTAAACAATAATATGTTGTTTCACAAAGAACCATCCATACCAACAGAAAACAAACAAGAAAGGCCACGAGCAAAATATACCACCTCAACCAAAATGGATATAGCAGGAATAGCTAAAATCACAAACACTCACCAGACTTAAGAGAAGCAAATACAGGAAACGTTCAGGATTACATAGATTGAATCAAACAGAGAGAAACCTAGTCAGATCGTAAAGCTTCGAGAGTCTAGCTGAATTATATTTAGTGGTAAAAAGAGCCTACCTATCTTCGTCTTCCCTAGATTTTATGAAAAGCAGGACTACGAAATTGTATCCAATTACCGAATGAGGATATTAGACAGTTCGGAAGGCGGTTAAATACCCTAAGCATTCAGGCCGGCGAAATAACAAGGAATTTTTATAAAGGTTTCGGTGATATTTCAAATTGAGAGACTCCACGTTACGAGTTTATAAATTAAGTGTTACGGGAAAAATTCTAGAGGAAATGTTAGAAATAGCAGTAGATACATTTAACACTGTACAAAGGAGTAATTTAATCCAGATACAAACAACCCCACCAGCAACCAATATGAATTCATTAGAATCTTATATAATGTCACCTACAAAAAATCGCGTGGAATATAAATTCAGAAAACTGGAGGAAATGCCGAACGTTTCGTAAGCACCACATTATAGAATAGCTTTTTATTTTGCTATAAACGTGGGCCTACGAGGGAAAAGTGTTTAATTAGGGAAAACACATCGGATGGGCAAAGGTGCGGCAATTCGCAGAATCAGGATCGATGGACGAACAAAACCAAGAGAAATTCCGACTACAATTATGGAGATAAGGGGGAAAAATACCCCCAAAATACAGCAGGGGAACCAACAACTCCAACGGAACTGGCATCGCAATGGACTATCCGACAAAAACAAGTACGAACAATCAAAAACGAATACACCGAATACGCCGGAAAGAAACCAATTGATCACTGGTGTAACAGACTAGGACATATGTTAAAAAATTGCGAGGCATGAATTGGGAAACGTTCCAAAGCAATCCTCAGGGAAACTGTGAATGCCCCAGAACAGCCCAATAATCTGGGAACCCAAAAATATTAGTAACTTAAGGAAGGAGTAACAGTAATTCAAACCTCCGAACCGATTGTGGATACATTACCAACTTTAACAAATAGAGTGGTAACCGTAAATCCGACATCGCAAGCGTTGAATCGTTGAAACGTTACCAATTTCAAGAGACTTAAAAATTAATATCAAGTTAAAGAAGACTGATAGTAAAAAAACAACGCCACAGAGAAAGATCCTACGTTTGGAGAAACAGTTGATTCAGAGATGCAATCAAATTGAAAGAGAAATCAGTAAGAGTGGTATATTCAGCCTGGCCGAATCTTAGATAATTGAACTAAATAGTCTTATTTATTTAATTTTTAATTTATCTATATTTTGCATTCCAGAACAATAACATTATAGAGTGAAATACAAACTGAAACTAGATGATATATGTGGTTATAAGGAAAGCTAACTTATAACCATATTTAATCACAGACGGGTATAAATACAGAGGCGTAGCTAGGGTGGGGTGGGGGTTCCCCGGGCGGCACAATTTCGGGGGCCACAGTTTTGGAAATCAAGTATTGACTTATTGAATTCTAGGAATTTTGGGGGCTGCAAGTGATTTCCGTCCCTGGCTCCATGAGTCCTAGCTACGCCACTGTGTAAATAGTAGGCGTGGTCGTTACCTGTTTTCAATACAAAATAACTAGCTTAGTAATTTTATTATTGTGTTCAAATTTAAACCTAATTTCCGTTGTATTAATTTTGGTTTTATGTGCTATACTGTATAAGTAGTGCGAAAGTGTTGTTTTGTGCAAAAGTTTTGCTATTATAATGTTTTATTGTAACATAAGTTGTTATGTGAAGTTTTATTCAGGAAGTTTATATATTCAACAATATAACCATTTAACACCCTCTTTTGCCTGTGTAACCTAAAGGTGGGCGGATCACGCCCATATTTGGCATATTAAAAGATAATGCTGCTCTATGCCCAGGAATGAAATTTGAATCATAACTCAAAAATGAACGCAGATATCAGGTTAGGTTAGGTTACTAGGGCGTGTGGCCGCAAAGCGGCCACTTCCACATAGGCCTAATAGGCCCATTGTGAGTGCCCTCATGAAGTTCCGCGGGTTCCGGTCAGCTACTCAGACCTAGCCTCACCGAGTAGGTGGGGTAGTGGTCGTTTGTAAGCCCAACTGGTGCTTTTAATTAGCTTTATGAGGCTAGTCACCGGACGCTCTGCAAACTCTTTCAGCCTCTCGATGTACTCCGCCCCCCCACACTGCAGAGGCGACGGTGTGCAAGGGCTGGGCATTGGCAGAGCAGGTGGTGGATAGTCTCCGCCTCATCCACGTCGTCGCAGCATCTACAGTATCCACTCTGGTGCCTGGCTTCCACCTGGTCACCATGGCCCCTATGGGGCAATGCTCTGTGATCACTCCTACTAACACTCTAAGTTGGTCTCTGGGCATTGAGAGTATCGTTTTAGAGTTCCTTCGATTGAGCTCTGGCCATAGTGAACGAGTGATAACACAGTCTGGTCTGGTCTTCCAGGAGTGGTTGGTTACGTTTGTCAATATGGTATCTATTGAATTCTTCTGGTTAGAGATAGGTGTCTTGACAGAAGTGTCTGCTTCATCGGCCCCAGTGAGGAACCCGATCTAGCCAGGAGGTCTGCTCCCTCATTGCCTTCGATGTTCGAGTGGCCTGGGACCCAGCAGGTCCTGACGATGTGGGTCCTCATTAAGTCCCTCAGTTTGCCTCTGCATTTCAGGACAATCTCCGATTTCACCTGCGTCGACCCTAGTGCTTTTATGGCAGCTTGACTGTCTACGAAGAAATCTATATCTGTGCCAGATACCCTTTCCTCTAGGACATAGTTAGCCGCCCGCTCGATCGCGAAGATCTCCGCCTGGAACACGCTGCACTCGTCTGGCAATCTGTATGATCGCTGTGCTTGCAGCGTGTTGGAGTAGAATCCAGCTCCTGTTCCTTCGCAGGTCTTCGAGCCGTCCGTGTAAATTGAAATACCTTTGAGTTGTATTTGTTCATCGGACGAGCATTTCTCTCTGCTGGGAAGGAGGATGCTAGGTATTCCCTAAAAGTCAATTCTCGGAAGAATGTAGTCCGTTTCAGCGGTCAGGGTCGTCCGAGTATTTGGGTTCCATTGCTCTAGCGCTTGAATTACAGTGGCATGTCCAAAATGAGTCTCCTTGCAGAGATTGAGACCTCGTAGCCTGAGGAAACTTTTCCCTGCTGAGCTCAAAATGAAGAGGTCTAAGGGAAGGAGATGCAGCATCATTTCCTGCCCTGCCTGCGGTGTGCTTCTTGCTGCTCCGGTGATACTCATGGCTGCGCATCTTTGTACACTGATTATCGGCATCCATAGGTTAGGATTGGGCGGACCACCGCCAATGGGCAATGTACGGTGGCAGGCCCCAACTCCTACCGACGGCCTTCTTGCACGTGTATAAGGCGTTCAATCCTTTTTTCCTTCTTTCGGCTATGTTCTTCTTCCAGGAGAGTTTGCTGTCCAGAACTATGCCGAGGTATCTCACATCGCCAGACAGAGGAAGAATATGGCCGTTTAGGCTTGGTCTTCTAAAGTCTGGTCTTTTATACTTCCTAGTGAAAAGGACAAGCTCGGTCTTTGAGGCATTGATGCTAAGGCCATTCTTGTCTGCCCACCTTGAAGTTTTTCCTATTGCTTGCGACATTAGCTCGCTAATGGTGCCGAGGACTTTCCCCGATATTAGTAAGACTAAATCGTCGGCGTATGCTGTTGCCCTGACCCCCGTACCTTGAAATTCTCTTAGCAATTCGTCTCCACTATGAACCATAACAGAGGGGAGAGAACTCGCCCCTGAGGGGTCCCTCGTGTGACGTTTTTGCGGCAGTTGCTTGCACCCATGGCTGCATTGATAATTCTGCTCCCTAGCATGTTACCAATCCAGTCACTAATGATGCGGGGCACTTCAAAGTACTTCAGGGCTTCGCTGATCGCTCTCGGGTTGACATTGTTGAATGCCCCTAGGTTGCGCCTAGAGTAAACTCTTTTACCTCTAGGGTCCTCTCAATTGTGCCAACCACACAGTGCAGTGCGCTCTCAATCGGCTTTCCCTTAAGATAGGCGTGTTGAGACTGACACAGCTGGTGTGTGATCTTATTTCTGATAAACAGGTCCACCAGCCTCTCCAAAGTCTTTAGTAGGAATGACGAGAGGGAGATGGGTCTGAAGTCCTTGGCGGAGCTGTGGGAGGGTCTGCCTGCCTTTGGCAGGAATAGAACCCTTACTTCCCTCCACTCCTTTGGGATGCACCTCCTTGTAAGGCATTCTTTAAAAATATCAGTGAGCATTGGTAAAATGGTGGATATGGATCTCTGTAACATGGCCGGAATGATTCCATCTGGGCCCGCAGCTTTGTAGGGCTGGAAGGATTCAACCGCCCATGAGATCCTTTCACCATATCGTTCACTATTCCATGTGACTCGTCATCAGTGTCGTTGCCGACCGCCGTCGGAGTTGCTGAAGGCACGTCCGTGGCTCTGTCGGTACAACCTGGGAAGTGTGTGGTGCATAAGAGTTCCAGAGTTTCGAGGCTGGATTGAGTCCACGAGCCGTTGAAATGCTGGATGCTGCTCGGTACTGCTCTTTCTCGAGATAGCACTTTGCGAAGCCTTGCGGCCTCGTTGACTGCGCATATTGACTCGCAATATGCCCTCCAGGAATCCCTCTTGAGCGCTCTGGTTCTGCTTTTATAAGTTCTTAGTCCGGCTTTGTATAAGGCCCAGTCTGTGTCTTTGCCACTTGAGGTTGCTCTGTTGAAGAGCGATCTCGATGCTTTCCGCAGCGCCGATAGCTCTGAGGTCCACCATGCCGGTTTGGCTTTTTTGCGCGGTCGGCTGATTGGACATGAGACGTTTAAGGCGCTGCGGAGTCCTTCCGAGAGAAGTCTAACTAAGGAGTCGGTGTTCTTGTTTCCTACGCCTGGGGTGACCTTTGACAGTGACCCAGGGATTAGGCCTGCGAACTTTGCCCAGTCAGTTTTCTTGGGGTTTCGAAATGGTGGTTCTTTTGGTCGTTTTGTAGTCTTGATGTTGAAGAGTATCCTGTAATGATCAGAGAATGAGCATTCAGTGGATACTCTCCAACTCTCAATGGTGGTTTCCCTATCGTTCTTCAGGGTTATATCTAACACCTCTGATCTGTCCTTGTTGCGAAAAGTGGGTGTACCCCCCCCTATTACATATAACAAGGTCATAGTTTAGTATAAACTCAAAGATTGACTCATACCTTTTGTTGATATCTTGGCTTCCCCACTGGGTGTGGTAACCGTTCGCATCGCATCCCATAACTAACCTCAGCTTGCTCTTGTTCGCAAGTTTTGCCAGTTCTCGGACTTGGTGCGATGGGGGTTCTTGTTCCTCGTATGGAAAGTATGCGGACGAGAGCAGGAACGAACCGTCTTGCTGGGTCTCGCATACTACCGTCGTAAGGTCAGGTGAGCTGTAATGAGGAAAAGAAAGGCGTTAATGTTTTTCCTTAGTAGTATACATGTTCATACCTTCATTGTGGTGTCCGTTGCGAATAGTTGGTATCGGCCTGACACTAGTCCTGCAACCCTGTCACCCCTCACCCAGGGTTCTTGTACTAGGGCCACGTCGATACCCTCCTTCTCCATGACCATGAGGAGGTCGGCCGATGCCGCCTTGCAGTGATGCAAATTAATTTGCACCACCTTCATTTGGCGTTGGCCTACCTCCCCCTTCCGCCCCTCCATCAGTCGACTCCCGGACTTTCAGTGATCCGAAGCCGAACCTGATGGAGCCACCTTGCTTCCTCAGCATCTCTAAGGAATCTCGGCTGACGGCCAGCCAGAAGTTTCTGCCACCGTTCTTCGGGACGTTGGACGAAATTATCTCCCAGTCCTGTGCCCCTAGCGAACGGTTCTGCCTTCTGATAAGGCCTAGCATGGCCGCCCCCAATTCAAGGACTGGAGGGGGGATCCACACGACCACCACTGGTCGCGGTGGTAGAGCGTGGCAGGGTCTCCAGTCTAGCTTTTGGCCAGACTTCTCCCAGGCCTGCAATTGCGGCAGTCAAGAATTCCAGAGACTTCTTATTGCCGCAGCTGACGACCTTGACCCCTCTCTGCCACCCCGCCCCCTCGAAATCCACTTCCTCGTCGTTCCTGTCCCCCATCATCTCAGTCAGCAGCTTCGCCTCCATAAGCAGCCAGTTCGCCGGTTGGATCTTACCGTCTGGGTTAGATCTCTCGACGATGGCCACCTGCAGCTCCTCCTCGGCCTTGAAGTTCGCTGACCATCTGACCTTCTTGGGTTCGTTTGAACCCTCCTAGGACCTGTTCCGCTTGAACGCTTTACTCAAAGCGAGTAGCGGATGTGGTTTAGCCTTGCAGGGTTCTGCCGTTTTGTATGCCACGCCTTGACAGGCCTGTGACTTCCTTGAAGTCGAGGGCTGTTCATCTTGGCTTGGCAATTTCCGCGGCGGGGTGGTGGGTTTGGAAATTGCTTTCTGTCTCGCCCCCTTTTCAGAGGAGGTGGCGTTGGCTCTTTCGAACCTGGCCACCTTCTTTTCATTGGCTTTTACCAGGTGCCGTTGACGGTCGGTCAAAGTAGACGAGTCTACCTTGGACAGCTTGCGAAGCGATTGCTTCGCGCGCTTGTATGCCCTTTTGGCTTTCTCTTCCCTTGACCGGATCTTGGCCGCCTGCTTGGTGGTGCTGCTAAGGGGGGCCTCCTCCAACAGTGCAGCCTCGGCCTCCAGATCGACCATCGTGACTTGGGTGGATTGAGAGAGAGTCACTGACTCGCTCTCATCCGCCTCGTCGATGGCTAGATCCACTAGCCGGGTGCTGCAGTCGCCTTCGTCGGAGACTCCTAGTGCAGCAGGGGGAGTCCGATGATTGTCACTGTTAGTGACGCCATCTAATTCCCTCCAGTTGGTGAGGTGGGTGATGGGGTAGTCATCACCGTCGGTCACCGCCTTTCCCTTCCCGTTTTCGTCGTTTTGTTTGTTTTTGTTTTTGGTATCTATTTTGTTCCCACGAGTAAAAGACAAGAAAAGGTCCGCCCGCACAGAGGCCCTTGTGTGCGGGTAAGGCTGGTTAGTACCGAAGGTCGCCAGGTATTCGGTACGCTCCGTTAGTGACTGAGCTATTTTTAAGCCTGGCTCCTCAGCCTAATCGATCGTCGGCACGCGTCGCATGACACCTTGATCCAACCCAGAAAGAAGATAGAATAGGGTAGAGATAGAGTAGTGATAGTAGGGTATAGCGGAAGCAGAAAAGTGTGGAAAGGGGAGAACGAGTATGAAAGATGTTGGGTTATACCGCCCTCCGTCGGTCGCCAGAGCCTCTTTGGTGAGAACAGGGGTACCAAGAGAAGGTGAGGATGGTAGTTGCCAGGGAGAGGCTATACGTTCCGCATACCCTGACCTTACCCCCCAACGCAGATATCAAATTTCTAATAAAAAAAGGCGTGGTCGTTAACCGATTTTGCCCATTTTCAATAGCAACCTGCACACCATAAAAAAGAATATTTTTGCAAAATTTCATTACAATATCTTCACTGGTTCTCTTGCCATCGTGATTACAAAAGACAGACAGACAGGCGGACGGACATGGCTAAATCGGCCCACGAGGTGACACTGATCAAGAATATATATACTTTTCTATACCTATCTTCTCTATTACTATGCGTTACATATTTCATGACAAAGTGAATATACCCTTAACCTTAAGGGTTAGGGTAAAAAACCCAAATTTATACCCAAAATAAATAAAATTAAATTCAAACCCAATGGTACCTTGCTCAATGAATAAGTTAGCAAATAACAATAGAAATACAGAAACAGGAGTATCTAACTGGAATCAAACCCAGTTAAATGACGTGTTCATTGAATTACCTTGCGGAGAGGCTATAAATGGAAAACTCATTTTACTGGTAGATACAGGTGCAAGCCTGATAAAGAAATGTGCGATAAAAAATAGCAAAATAATAGACAAGTCGAATAGGAAAGACTTAAGCGGATCCTTTGGAGGTTGTGTGACCACAGAAGGATCAACTACTATATGCCATAAGTGGGTACAGCTCTTAAGTTTAACGCTACACGTTGTGTCACTTAAACAAGGTGTACCGGCAGACGGCATATTAGGAAGGAATAATTTGTGGAACAAATCGGTTTAAATACAATGCAAAAGAGTTTAACACTTTTTAATGAAAACAAGAAGTTAATTTTGGAGTTAGCAATAAAAACTATCGAGCAGATAGATGAGGAAAGTAAACAACATTACATACCAGTTGACGCCCTTGACAAGACAATTATGATAGTACCATTAAAACTTCGCACAAAATTTAAGAACGTTGTAATTCATAAAGAAGAAATAGATCCAGGAATATATATAGCAGACACATTAGTAAATGTAAAAGATAACACGGTTTACGCTCTTATATTAAATACAATAGAGTATGATTACGAGATAAACAGCGAATTTAAACCAAAATTCACAATCTTTGAATAGTACACAATACAAAGTACTAAGTCAATTAATAGCATAGGCGTCATAGATGTCAAAAGAAGAATAAATGAATTGCTCAATGAAATTGTGTTAGATAAAAATTTAAATATGGAAGAAAAGAATTCAATACAAGTAGTAGTAAAATCTTTTCACGACGTCATCCTATTAGACGGAGGCGAACTTTCATTTACAAGTGTATTGAAAGACGAAATTCCAACAGGCGCAGATCAACCGCCAATAAATAGGAAACAGTATAGATTACAGGAGGAAATAAATAGACAAGTGAACAAACTTTTAGATGATGGGATAATGACACATAGCAAATCACCATGGAACTCACCGTTACTTCTAGTGCCCAAGAAAAGTGCAAAAGAAAGGACGGAGAGAAAAAATGAAAACTGGTAATAGATTACAGGAAACTAAATGAAGCTAGGATTAAACAAGTTTTTCCCATTCATCGTATTGACGAATTCTTAGAGCAATTAGGCCAGAGCAGATATTTTACAACGCTAGATTTGGCAGGTGGATATCACCAAGTTTTAGTCGATGACAGGGCCAAGGAAAAAACGGCATTCAGTACAGGACGAGGGCGCTTCGCATTCAATCGAATGCCGTTTGGGCTAACAAGTGCCCCAGCATCATTTCGAAGGATAATGAATCATATCCTAATAGGTCTACAAGGCATAGACTGTTTTGTTTATTTAGATGACATAATTATCTACGATAGAAATCTGAAACAACACGAACAAAGGTTATGTTCAGATTTCTAAGAAGAGGACATTTATTTAGGACACAAATGTACAGAGCAGGGCGCACTCCCTGACCCCAAAAAAGTGGAATGTGTTAAGAGCATTCCGCCGACTAAAAATAAAAAGGAGGTGCAAGCAAACTTAGGACTAGTAAATTATTATAGAAAATTCATACCGGGGACAGCAAAGATATATCTTCCTATAAACAAACTACTACGTAAAGACGCTAAGTTTATTTGGACACAAGAATGCCAGAAAGCGTTCGAATCATTGAAAAGGGCAATAATAACGGTTTTAGCATACCCGGATTTTGAAAAAGAATTCATATTAACTACTGATGCAAGTAACGAAGCGTTGGGCGCAGTACTTTCTCAGGGTAATATAGACGACGATAGGCCGATAGCCTTTGCTAGCCGAGCCTAGACACAGAAAAGCGTTACTCAACTATAGAAAAGGAGTTCTTAGCCATTGTTTGGGCAACAAAAAATTTCAGAGCTTATCTGTTAGGACGACCATTCAAGATAGTGACAGACCATCAACCTTTAAAAGGAATAGCTAACATAAAAGACTCCTAAGTTTGGCAAGGTTTAGACACAAATTGTCAGATAAACTTCAAACCAAAACCGTAGAGAACGTCGAGGATTAGGAGGAACCGGCAAACGGAATAGATAAAACAACGACGTTGCTATTCGACCGGAAGGAAATAGAAACAGTGATTAAAAACTTTCACAATTCGCCACTGAGAGGACATCAGGGTGCAGTGAAAACATATTTAAGAATACGGAAACAATTTAGATGGCCAGGAATGCAAAAACAAGTAAATGAATTCATCAAAAACTACCCGAAATGTCAAGCGAACAAAAGTTCGAAATTAACAAAAATGTCCATGGTGGTAAGAGATACACCAATGCGGCCATTCGATAAAGTTTACATGTTTAATAATGATTTTTCAAAACGATGATTTTTCAAAATTTATGGCATGTACAGCTATCCTAGACGCGGAAGCAAGTACTGTTGCCAGGGCTTTCTACGATGAAGTAATCACGCGTTACGGAATTCCACGAATACTAATTACGGATAATGGAACTAATTTCATTTCGAAATTGTTCTCGGACACATGCATATTGTTAGGTATTAAAAAATTACATATAACTCCATACCATCCGCAACCGAATGGCTCACTAGAGAGAAGCCATAGACCTCTAGCGGAATATTTGCGAAGTTTTGCTAAAACAGACGGGTAAAATTGGGAACAATGATTAACTGCAGCTATGCATGTTCATAACCACACACCCCACATTACGACTAAGCAAACACCGTTCCACACTCTATTCCGAAGACGCAAATAAAGTCTGAAAATTCCAAATACAAAAGGCTCACGAAATTGTGAGAAAGAATCAGGATTTAGCAAAAAAGGTATCTAAGATGCAGTACGATAGCAAACTAAGGGCCTTATGCTCGAACTGTGCAGCAGTAGCGGTACCTCCGTTTCCGCTGCTCTTAAAACAGCATGTGCTAACTCTTACGTGAGCCCCGTTGAGAGACCTGCGCTTTACGTATTTCCCCTACATGTCAACTGGTATGTAAAAGTTGTGTATTTGGTGTACACAAATTTTACAATCAGACGTCCCTTTCTTTCTTGTGATTATATGTATTCAATATGAATATGTTCTTATACCTGTTTTGTTCTCTCTTGAGTGTGTATTGGAAATTTTTTTCACTTATCACTGAGAAAAATATTTCGCTGAAACACAAAGCATGAATTTTTTTCGACTTTTGTTTGTTTGCACGCTATATATTTGGATTATTTCAGCACATTGTGATTGAAGCATATATAAAGTAGATAATGGTATAATATTTTATAATATGAAGTAAATTGCATAATTCAATAATATTTTTTAATATAAAGGAAATATCCACATAAATTTTGTCATAAAGACAAACAATGATAATTTTTTGGGTGTAGCAAAATCAGAGAAGCGAAGCATACAGTCCTATCTCGTCGATGGCTCGGAAGCTACTGATTTTATAGATATCATCAAACTTTTTGTTTACCAAAGCCAGCCGGCAGGCATTGTGTTTATAACACCAATGCACCAATTTATTTCACCGCTTCTATCAGAAGCCGAAGTTGTGTGTATACTAAAAACACATTTTGAGCACCTGTTTAAGGAATATAACAAAGAGTAACGCTGAGAAGCGGTACCGTTCGCAGTTCGAGCATAAGGCCCTAAATTTAGTAGAATTTAAGATAGGATAGTGTACTGATTAAGAATCAAACTAGGAAAAATAAGTTTTCTGCAATATGGATAGGGCCATATAATGCAGTAAAAATTAAAAGTCCAATTACGACAGTGTTAAATATTAAGGGAAGGTAAAAGCCATTCCACAATAACTTACTTAAATTATATAATAGTACATAAGAAAATAGAGTTAGGAGAAAATTAAGTTCATTTAATCATAATAGGCACCTTATTAGGAGTAGGATAGAATAAATTAATATAGAATAGGATTGATAGGATTGTATCAAATTAACATTTTTAAGTTTATTACTAATAATTTTAACACTTCAATTAGAGATTTGAATTGTATATTAAAATTCAGACCTATTAAGGCGCAGGAAAAGCGTTTATACTCTTACATTTGCTTGGATGTCTGAAAAATACATTATATACCATCATAAGCAAATGTAAGTTCAAAATTCATCGAAGAACCAAAGGTAGCCACATCTATGGCGGATATAAACCCAACATTGCTTGTCCTTCGAAAGCTAAAATATAAATATAATGAAATATTCACAAGAAAAAAAGTCAAAGCCACGGTTCAATAGTCAAACAATTGGTTATTTAAACGTAGAAACATAAGATAATTTTATGTGAAATTAATATTAATAGTAATCGGTATAAAGTAAAGTAGCTATTCCGTTTTAAATTAACAGCCAATATAACTTTGCATTTGCAATTATTATATTAATAAATGCACATGTCAAAATATGCCTGAAGATTTAGTTCATGCATATGACATACATACCTACACTATATACACATATGCCGATATGTCACTAAACAATAAGATATGTAAAAAAGACAATAAGGTCTATAATGAAAAAAAATATATTATACAAATCAGTCAATTAAAGCAACTAAATGTAAATCAAGCGATTAACGCAAGCACTGCAACAACGCAGGTGTGGAAGTAGAAAAACTGAACACGAATGCAGTGGCGGTTTTAAGCAATTAATGAAAGAAAACAAAAAACAAAAGTGAATAACTTCAAAATAAGCAAAGCAAAAAGAAAAATAAAATAGAGAAATAAGGAAAACAGTCTTATATACATATGTATATACACATATAAAACTATATATAGAACTATAAAACTATTTAAAGTACAACTATAAATATTAATATATATATATATAATTAATTTGAAAGATAATTTACTTGTAATCTAGAGACAGAATAGGTACATTCAATCCGAAATTAATGAAAATTCGAAAATCCGAAATAAGAAGAAAAACAAAAAGATATAAGAAAAAAAAAGCAGAGAAGCCGACCTGAATGCCGATGTACCCATTACAGCAGCACAAATCTCGCACTCATATTGCTACCTAAGAGGGTAACAACACACCACAACACGGTGACGAAATAGCGCCCAGCCAACTCGAAGGGGGAAGGGTAGCTGTACCAAACAGCTGATCACTTTAACAAGAGCAACCCAACAGAATTGAGTTTCCGTAACGGGGCAACAGCAAGATAGTTAAAGAGATCCATCAGCAGCAGCTCGAAGCGGTAAATTACGACATGACAGTTGATGGCAGATACACAGTACCGTCAACAGCCTTGAGACCACAAACACCACAATAAGATACCCAGAAAGTAGATGAAGAAAGGTAGCCAATCATCAGCAGATATAACTCAGTTGTCGGTATGACATTAAGTCCTGTGATTAGATTGCATGCTGCCGCGTTACCAACCTACGTTCAAGCAAAGGTTCGCCTTAAGACAACATCAGTTACTGCATCATCGAGTGGCGACGACGGTGATAAACCACGAACGAAAAGCAGTCACCTAGCAGCATATCCACCTATGATAGCATATCCACCTATGACATTAAGTCCTGTGATTAGATTGCATGCTGCCGCGTTACCAACCTACGTTCAAGCAAAGGTTCGCCTTAAGACAACATCAGTTACTGCATCATCGAGTGGCGACGACGGTGATAAACCACGAACGAAAAGCAGTCACACATTTGCCAGTTCAATTTACTGCGGCCTATTCGTGCGTAACGCAGAGCACATTACAACAACAACAGTTACAAAATACCTAAAGTGGCGGCGATGCCAAACGAGTATTCTGGCGAGAATCGTATCTTCAACCATCAACCCCATACTACGAACAACGACATGTGTTGATCATCCATACAACTTCAATACAATTGAAATAGAAAATAAACAACGGCCGGGTCGGCCGCAACACAAACAATACAACTACAACAAGGTCAGCCACCAACCACTGTCATATACAACAAATCTAGAAGCAGGCATCGGCAAAACGGGGTATACATCTACGGCAATGTCAAGATCGTCATCAACATCTACATCAAATTCAAACCGTAGATATACGGCATCAACAACATACACACAGGTGACATCGAAGGAGTGCAACTACCGCTTTTTATTGTGAAATTATGGAAATGGCGAAACACAGCATACTGACCCACTTTTGTTCGGTCTGTAGGTGCGTCAACCGAGCCAACGTGGAAACAAGAAAAGATTCTAACGAGAGTCGAGTGTTAACTGTAGAGCGACGAAGTCGCGTTAAAATGGTTTAAATAAAGTAGTGTTAAGAAGAAATAGTATTATTTAAAAGGGTATATTATCGCTTTTAATAATAATAATAATATGAATTTGTAATAATAAGTGCAAATAAGAAATGAAAACCAAAGGCAGTGTTTAAAAGGAAATAGAAAAAGTAAAACTCAGAGTGAATAAAAAGTGAATAATACAGTTGAAGCACCTTTTATTCGGACTCTTTAAACAACCCGAAGGTAGGATACAACACATCGCTGTAATTCAGTGCGTAGCTAGACACGGCATCGTATTCAACCCACCTGTAGCCTGCCTGCATTAAGGAGTTTATTGGAAAGTTTGTTATCTAGCTCGACGACTGCCACGCGTTGCTCCCGAGAGTTTATGCCAAATACCACTACTTTCAGCTCTCCACTATAGTCAGTGGAGATCTCATGACGTACCGCATCCTCTACCTCTGAGGCAGTCCATACCCAAGACTTCCAACTTCCTCCCTCAGCTTTGTCGCAGATATCTTCTAAATCTGAAATCACCTTGGCGTATTGACCCTTTTTTTACTTTGTCTGTTTTGGTGTTTCTTGTAGCGTTCGCGTCGCTAGTTGCGCACCTTCGGCGCACACCGGCACTGGAGATTCAAGCCGTCTAGCTGCACCTAGGCTGTCGTTTGCTGTCTTAGACAGCACCTTCAGTTTTGGTCCGTTCATGCTTTTAGCGCATGGTCTGAAACGGGCCTTTTCTGAAACGGGTTCACCAGCTCACTAATGTTACTTGTAGCATTTAACCTCAAGTTAATCAGGGATCAATTAGCGTACGAATGCCATATTCCTAGTGGTATGTTTACACCGACCTCAAATGCGCCTTTGAGCTCTATTTCCCAAATACGAAGCGAAATTTTAAAAATTCTCATACGATTTGACAAATCAAATTTAATAAATTTGATCGCATTTGAAAGAAATGCGAAGCGAAATAATATTTTGAATCAGTCTGTCATAGGCATAAATAAAATCCCAAAATAAAACAGTGGAAATGGAAGGGAAATAATGTCAATCAGCTGTCAAAACACATTTGTAAAAAAAATCAGGCAAACAAAAAAACATAAATTTGATCTGATGGTCTGTCAAACCAAATGCGAACAAAGCGGTGTAAACACTTTTCAAAAGCGTGATTACAAATGCGCATTTGAGGTCGGTGTAAACATAGCATAAAGCTGTCTCATTTAAATCAATACAGTTAAATATAAAGATAGAAAACGTTTAACGCAGATCTGGAACATATACTGAGTAAAATTAATGATAAGAATGATATAGTAATAGTTGGCGATAATAATATTGATTTGCACAAACTGGATAATAAAGCACTAAAATATCTTGATTTACTGTCGTCACATGGCTTGCAGCAAATAAACTATTAGAGCACCAGAAAAGACCTAATTAGAAACGCAAGCACTAATATAAATCATCTCTTCATCAGATGCAAGGAAGCGAATATAGACTCATTTGTTATCCAAACCAACATATCTGACCACTATTCCCTTACATGCGGACTAACTTTCAAAAACTCCAATAAAAATCATAGCATAAGGAATATACGAAGATGTATGTATTAGCGATAGAAAAGTAAATGCTTTAATATCGAGCACCCACTGGGATCATTAATAAGCTGCACAAACACTGTTGAATTGTGTGATCAGATGCATGGAATGTTTAATAACATTTATGATCAAGCAAAAATCAAGATAAAGAGAAACAACAAAATGCAACAAATAAACTTGTGGATGAATGACAAATTATTAGACCTTTGTAAAAAACGTGACAGACTTTATAGGGAGTGGTACTTAAGACCAAAGGATAAGAAAAGAAGTTGAATATAAAAAATTCAGAAATTTTATAAACAAAAAAATTTAACATGCCAAAATTAAATTTTATCAAACCAAATTAAATGAAAACAGAAAAGACATTAAGAAAACTTGGCAAATCATAAATGAAATCTTGGGGAAAGAATTCGGATAAATTAGATGATATAATAACAAGAAACTTTAGAGATAAAGATGTAGAAAAATTATCACCTGAATTTGCTACCACGTTTAAAAATAATGTAGAGAAAACTGTTCACGTCTGTGGCATTCAAACTAGTCAGCATGTTGACCAGAAGACGGTAAACTCATTATTCTTGGAACCTGCCAGCGATATGAAGATGATAAATATCCTGAGACCATTGGACGTCAAAAAGGGTCTAAATGGGATAAGATCAAAAGATCTTAAAAATAATGATCATAGGTCCAATTATTAGAAAATTAATCAATATGAGTTTAATACAAGCGACAATACCGAAAACCCTAAAGATCTCTTTAGTTCGCCCAATTTTTAAAAGCGGAATAAAGACCGATATCAACAACTATAGACCGATCTCAATTCTGCCAGTTATTGAAAAGATCCTTGAGGAAGTTATGTGTTGAAGACTCTTAGACTTCATTGTAAAAAATAATATCATCAGTCCAAATCAATATGGTTTTCAGAAAAATAAAAATATAAACCAGTTGCTTGGTAGATTTGCTGATAGGCTAAACGACAGCTTGAGTAGAAAGCTATCTGTCACATGATAAGCTGATTGAGGCCTTAGAAAATGCAGGAATTCGTGGCAAGTGCTTGAAATGGATGCAAAACTACCTTTCATGTAGTGCTTTCCGAGTGAAATGCGGTGAGTACAGAAATGAAAATCCGAAGCGGTGTTCCGCAAGGCTCAAAACTAGGGCCGCTATTATATAATATATATGCAAATGGTATGCTGAAAACACTCCCAAACAGCTCGGTTTTTGCGTACGCGGATGATACTGCGATAATCATTTCTCATAGATGTCTTAAGTTTGCGACAGAAAAGATGCAACGAGAACTATATATAATATCAAGGTGGTCTCATGATAATGGCTTGAAAATAAATGCACCTAAAACCAAACTCATGCATATAAAACCGTCTCATATATTGCACAGAGAAATAATTCTCAAATTACATTAATTGGATTGTATTCACCGAAACACCATTAGTAGAGCAGACGACTCGTGCGAGGATAATATCGAACTGGTCACCAAATATAAATATCTCGGTGTTACAGTAGACTAAGGTGGCACGAACACATACAACATTTGCAAAAAAAGCTCCGTAGTGTATCCTATATGCTTGAGCTTCCACTGTAGATATGAAGTGCTGAAACAAGCATACCACGCACTATGCGAATCTTATCTGAGGTATGGGATCACAGGCTGGGGAAATTCAAAACATTGCAGGATTCTACAGGAAAGTCAAAACGCTATCCTAAAGATTCTCGCTAGGAAACGCCGCATCGAATACTTTCCTGCAAACATCAGCGAGTCACAGCAGGTACTCAACGTCAAACAACTGTACAAGCTCTGTTTAGTCAACGAATTTTACATGGAAAGTCAGTATCGCAAGGATTTGGTTCACAACTATAGTACAAGGAGAAAATGCGAAGGTAGATTTAAGGTTCCGAAATTTTATAATCACTATGGCCAATCGACACTGATGGTAACAATTTTCAAACTCCTAAACGAACTTCCTATTAATCTAGTGAACATAACACACATACCATCAAGAAAAAAGCAAATTAAAGAATACTACTCTAGAAGCTGAACTTGCTTTTTGTTTTAAAATCAAATTTTTATATATTTATTTATGTATCAATATTGATCTATGTATATAATTAACTATCATTATAAATCTGTCACTCAGCACAACGAATGAATTGTATACGTATCTAAGACTGTAATCAAATTTTTTCTTGCAGACAAGCAGAATGGCTTTGCCAGATTTATATATTATAAATTGTAAAGATACAAACTTGGATAAAATAAATTGAATTGAATTGAAATTTAAATTGAAAAAGTCAGCCAAGTTTTCCACTGGCTTGAAGCCATTATTATTATTTATTATTATTATTATTTATTTATTATTATTAGTTAATTTTTTTTCTCTAATGTTATTTGTTTATTTTCTAATGTTTCACAAATATTATTTTAAATTTACATCTTGACAAAAAGATGTTCTTTAGATTAAATTGAACTTACAATATTAGATATAATTGTCATGTCCACATTGTCCTGTAAATGACGCGCTGGATAGTTCGGTTTTGTTCTCTTCCCTCGATGACTCCGGATCCTTGGCACCGCACTCGCCTGTGTCCACCGACGTCAGCGATTTTACAAGACCGCGGATTATCTTTGTTGACCAGTCGCGTGGAAGAGCTTTTGCTGATTTTTTGGTGCGACTTCGACCAACTTCGAGTGCGATAATAAAGGTCGCGAGATAACCCCACCTAAATAACATATCAGATAGCTTGCTGCAATTTGAATACCTGTTTTTTTTTTTTTGCAGACGCAAGTTATATATGCTTGTGTATGTTGACGTGGTTTAAATAGTCCTTATTTGTGTAAGAGTATATTTTACTCAACGCAACAAAATTTACAAAAGCAAAAATTGCAGATGGTAAGTTGCTAACTCCACGACAACTTAGTTCACTTAGAGAATAGTGAAGATAAGCCATTAGCACCTGAAGAGCTTGTGGACGATAACGAAGATGATGTATATCCAGATAACTCCGATGTAGAACAAATCCAGTTATCAGAATACAACTCGGAAAACGAATGTGATGGTAGACTTGATGTGAAACCTTGCAAAATTATACTACCCAAGATGAAACGATTTGGTCTGCTGTACTCACATCTGCAAACTGTGGGCCAGTAAACTGACATAGCAGCAGCAATAACGAACATTTTTTTTATGCTGAACAGCAATCTACATAGCAGTATGTAGCAGCAGCCAACGTCACTCTTGGTAACGTCACTGCGTACATAATTTACATAGAGAACAACCCACACCTGTGTAGGATGACGTAGGATGTTCCTTCATCAACTCAGTGAACAACTGGCGAAACCTGAAACAAAAATTAGAGCCAATAATAGTCGAATATATAGAATAATCTCTACACGCAACGCAATTGAAGCAATAAACGGCGGTGTTTTGAGGATAATGGATGCTGCATTTGCAAACGTCGCCCAACGAGGAATGCCTGCATATTATGCAAGAGACCCGTTTGTGCAAAATATTCTCCACTAATATGCCGCAATGTAATAGATGTAATGAAAAATATAATAATTTCAAATTTATCCATTTTTTTATTTTATATATATTATTTCATTATATTATATAGGGTCCGCAATCTAACGTTTTTTTTTTCAACTAGTGCTTATTTCGTGAATGGTAACACTTATCTCATGCCTGATTTGACAGATAATTAGTTTTATCCTTCCGCTGAACGAATAGGGTTGTGTATACGCTTGAACAACGCTGGGAAATATTGCGACATTACTTTGAAAATTCGATGCCGATTTTGCCAAAAAAATCATCTTTTCAGATGAAGCTCATTTTGATCTTGGCGGGTATGTAAACAAGCAAAATTGTCGCATTTGGGGCACAGAAAACCCGCACGCATACATTGAAAAGCCGGTGCACCCAAAACGAGTCACTGTTTGGTGCGGATTTTGGTCCAGAGGCATAATTGGGCCATTTTTCTTCGAAAATGAACAAGGAGTTGCCGTTACAGTCAATGGCGATCGTTATCGGGCCATGTTGAAGAGCAGGATATTGACAACATTTGGTTTCAACAGGACGGCGCTACGTGCCACACAACCGAAGCTACGTTCCAAGATATTTTGTGCAGCTCTTTAATACAAATATAGAATATATAAATATAGAAATAGAAAAATGGGCATAACTATGAGCAGGGCTATCTAATCTCACATCATATTTGGGATTATGATGTAAAACACTTTTATTGAGGATATGAAATTTCACGTCGATTCGATTGCTAGATTCCAAGATATAGCAATTTGAAAACGTAAAACATATATATTAAAAAACATATATATATAATATATACATATATATAAAACATATTAACATAAAGCTTAATATTTTTTGTTGCTATGTCGTATCTAGAATGGAGTGGACTAAAATTTGTCATCTACATATAATATATGTAAGTGCGTATAAATTTATTATTCATTTTATATTTGGTACGTGAGTATTTTTATCATAGGCGGATTGATATTGAAGCTACCTAGCGCTAGATGGCAGCACAAACACAAAAACTTTTTTTTAAAAAAATTGCGATCTGTCAAACGTCAGCTGTTAAAATTTCAGCCAAATTCATCGATTAGTTTATTTGTTGTAGTCGTTTGAAGTAAGCAACTTTTGTGTTTCTTGAAAAATGGAACACTAAAACACTATTATTTGAAAGGGAAAACGGCGAAAGAGACAAAAGAAAAGTTGGATAAATATTATGGGGCTAATACTCCGCCAGATTACACCGTCAAATATTAGTTTCGAGAGTTTCGTGGTGCCCGCAACTCCACTACCGATCAAGTCCGCTGCGGCAGACCATCCGATGCGATTACAGAGGACAATGTCAAAAAAATACATGAAATGGTGTTGGCTGACCAGAAAGTGAAGGTGCGCGAGTATTACTGTCCATTATTGGAGCGATTGAAGGTCGAAATCGCCTCAAAAAACGGCCTCACATGAAGCGAAAAAAAATTTTGTTTTTGCAAGACAATGCGTCGGCGCACAAGAGCATCGCAACCACGGCTAATTGCTGTCGCATCCACCGTATTCGCCCGATTTGACTCCGTCGGACTATTATCTCTTCCCAAAACTCAAAAGATGGCTCATCAATAAAAAATTCAGCTCACGCGACGCCACGGAGGAGTATTTTGTAGACCTTCCGGAAAATTACTTTTCGGATGGGATCAAGAAGTTGAAAGAAAATCACTGGAATAAGTGTATTGAGCTAAAAGGAGACTATGTTGAGAAATAAATGGTTTTTGAAAAAAAAAATATGTTTTTTTCCTACTTAGGTAGCTTCAATATCAATCCGCCTTCGTAGTTTTATAAATTATTTCATATGTGTGTATGTCTCCATTGTTATTATAGAAACGTGCATAAATAACAATATTTATATTATCTTGTTCTTTTTATACCCTAAATCTTAAGGTTAAGGGTATATTCACTTTGTCACGAAATCTGTAACGCGTAGAAATAGGTATAGGACGATAGGTATAGGAAAGTATATATATTCTTGATCACCGTCTCCTCCTGAGTAGTGTTGGGCATTATAGTTCACTACAGAGAGCGATCTTTCTAGTTCAATCAGCTGTCGTGAACTAGTTCGTTCATATAGTTCACTCGGTCATTTAGTTCAGTAGTTCGTTCGCTCATTTAGTTCAGTACTTTACTCGGTTAATTGGAAAAATTATATTTAATTTCGATATTAATGTCTAATACTGCACAGAGAAAAAAGATTCTATAATATCATAGAAAGTCATCACTGTCAGTGTTTAAAAAGAAATAGAAAAAGTAAAACTCAGAGTGAATAAAAAGTGAATAATACAGTTGAAGCACCTTTTATTCGGACTCTTTAAACAACCCGAAGGTAGGATACAACACATCGCTGTAATTCAGTGCGTAGCTAGACACGGCATCGTATTCAACCCACCTGTAGCCTGCCTGCATTAAGGAGTTTATTGGAAAGTTTGTTATCTAGCTCGACGACTGCCACGCGTTGCTCCCGAGAGTTTATGCCAAATACCACTACTTTCAGCTCTCCACTATAGTCAGTGGAGATCTCATGACGTACCGCATCCTCTACCTCTGAGGCAGTCCATACCCAAGACTTCCAACTTCCTCCCTCAGCTTTGTCGCAGATATCTTCTAAATCTGAAATCACCTTGGCGTATTGACCCTTTTTTTACTTTGTCTGTTTTGGTGTTTCTTGTAGCGTTCGCGTCGCTAGTTGCGCACCTTCGGCGCACACCGGCACTGGAGATTCAAGCCGTCTAGCTGCACCTAGGCTGTCGTTTGCTGTCTTAGACAGCACCTTCAGTTTTGGTCCGTTCATGCTTTTAGCGCATGGTCTGAAACGGGCCTTTTCTGAAACGGGTTCACCAGCTCACTAATGTTACTTGTAGCATTTAACCTCAAGTTAATCAGGGATCAATTAGCGTACGAATGCCATATTCCTAGTGGTATGTTTACACCGACCTCAAATGCGCCTTTGAGCTCTATTTCCCAAATACGAAGCGAAATTTTAAAAATTCTCATACGATTTGACAAATCAAATTTAATAAATTTGATCGCATTTGAAAGAAATGCGAAGCGAAATAATATTTTGAATCAGTCTGTCATAGGCATAAATAAAATCCCAAAATAAAACAGTGGAAATGGAAGGGAAATAATGTCAATCAGCTGTCAAAACACATTTGTAAAAAAAATCAGGCAAACAAAAAAACATAAATTTGATCTGATGGTCTGTCAAACCAAATGCGAACAAAGCGGTGTAAACACTTTTCAAAAGCGTGATTACAAATGCGCATTTGAGGTCGGTGTAAACATAGCATAAAGCTGTCTCATTTAAATCAATACAGTTAAATATAAAGATAGAAAACGTTTAACGCAGATCTGGAACATATACTGAGTAAAATTAATGATAAGAATGATATAGTAATAGTTGGCGATAATAATATTGATTTGCACAAACTGGATAATAAAGCACTAAAATATCTTGATTTACTGTCGTCACATGGCTTGCAGCAAATAAACTATTAGAGCACCAGAAAAGACCTAATTAGAAACGCAAGCACTAATATAAATCATCTCTTCATCAGATGCAAGGAAGCGAATATAGACTCATTTGTTATCCAAACCAACATATCTGACCACTATTCCCTTACATGCGGACTAACTTTCAAAAACTCCAATAAAAATCATAGCATAAGGAATATACGAAGATGTATGTATTAGCGATAGAAAAGTAAATGCTTTAATATCGAGCACCCACTGGGATCATTAATAAGCTGCACAAACACTGTTGAATTGTGTGATCAGATGCATGGAATGTTTAATAACATTTATGATCAAGCAAAAATCAAGATAAAGAGAAACAACAAAATGCAACAAATAAACTTGTTAATGAATGACAAATTATTAGACCTTTGTAAAAAACGTGACAGACTTTATAGGGAGTGGTACTTAAGACCAAAGGATAAGAAAAGAAGTTGAATATAAAAAATTCAGAAATTTTATAAACAAAAAAATTTAACATGCCAAAATTAAATTTTATCAAACCAAATTAAATGAAAACAGAAAAGACATTAAGAAAACTTGGCAAATCATAAATGAAATCTTGGGGAAAGAATTCGGATAAATTAGATGATATAATAACAAGAAACTTTAGAGATAAAGATGTAGAAAAATTATCACCTGAATTTGCTACCACGTTTAAAAATAATGTAGAGAAAACTGTTCACGTCTGTGGCATTCAAACTAGTCAGCATGTTGACCAGAAGACGGTAAACTCATTATTCTTGGAACCTGCCAGCGATATGAAGATGATAAATATCCTGAGACCATTGGACGTCAAAAAGGGTCTAAATGGGATAAGATCAAAAGATCTTAAAAATAATGATCATAGGTCCAATTATTAGAAAATTAATCAATATGAGTTTAATACAAGCGACAATACCGAAAACCCTAAAGATCTCTTTAGTTCGCCCAATTTTTAAAAGCGGAATAAAGACCGATATCAAGAACTATAGACCGATCTCAATTCTGCCAGTTATTGAAAAGATCCTTGAGGAAGTTATGTGTTGAAGACTCTTAGACTTCATTGTAAAAAATAATATCATCAGTCCAAATCAATATGGTTTTCAGAAAAATAAAAATATAAACCAGTTGCTTGGTAGATTTGCTGATAGGCTAAACGACAGCTTGAGTAGAAAGCTATCTGTCACATGATAAGCTGATTGAGGCCTTAGAAAATGCAGGAATTCGTGGCAAGTGCTTGAAATGGATGCAAAACTACCTTTCATGTAGTGCTTTCCGAGTGAAATGCGGTGAGTACAGAAATGAAAATCCGAAGCGGTGTTCCGCAAGGCTCAAAACTAGGGCCGCTATTATATAATATATATGCAAATGGTATGCTGAAAACACTCCCAAACAGCTCGGTTTTTGCGTACGCGAATGATACTGCGATAATCATTTCTCATAGATGTCTTAAGTTTGCGACAGAAAAGATGCAACGAGAACTATATATAATATCAAGGTGGTCTCATGATAATGGCTTGAAAATAAATGCACCTAAAACCAAACTCATGCATATAAAACCGTCTCATATATTGCACAGAGAAATAATTCTCAAATTACATTAATTGGATTGTATTCACCGAAACACCATTAGTAGAGCAGACGACTCGTGCGAGGATAATATCGAACTGGTCACCAAATATAAATATCTCGGTGTTACAGTAGACTAAGGTGGCACGAACACATACAACATTTGCAAAAAAAGCTCCGTAGTGTATCCTATATGCTTGAGCTTCCACTGTAGATATGAAGTGCTGAAACAAGCATACCACGCACTATGCGAATCTTATCTGAGGTATGGGATCACAGGCTGGGGAAATTCAAAACATTGCAGGATTCTACAGGAAAGTCAAAACGCTATCCTAAAGATTCTCGCTAGGAAACGCCGCATCGAATACTTTCCTGCAAACATCAGCGAGTCACAGCAGGTACTCAACGTCAAACAACTGTACAAGCTCTGTTTAGTCAACGAATTTTACATGGAAAGTCAGTATCGCAAGGATTTGGTTCACAACTATAGTACAAGGAGAAAATGCGAAGGTAGATTTAAGGTTCCGAAATTTTATAATCACTATGGCCAATCGACACTGATGGTAACAATTTTCAAACTCCTAAACGAACTTCCTATTAATCTAGTGAACATAACACACATACCATCAAGAAAAAAGCAAATTAAAGAATACTACTCTAGAAGCTGAACTTGCTTTTTGTTTTAAAATCAAATTTTTATATATTTATTTATGTATCAATATTGATCTATGTATATAATTAACTATCATTATAAATCTGTCACTCAGCACAACGAATGAATTGTATACGTATCTAAGACTGTAATCAAATTTTTTCTTGCAGACAAGCAGAATGGCTTTGCCAGATTTATATATTATAAATTGTAAAGATACAAACTTGGATAAAATAAATTGAATTGAATTGAAATTTAAATTGAAAAAGTCAGCCAAGTTTTCCACTGGCTTGAAGCCATTATTATTATTTATTATTATTATTATTTATTATTATTATTATTTATTTATTATTATTAGTTAATTTTTTTTCTCTAATGTTATTTGTTTATTTTCTAATGTTTCACAAATATTATTTTAAATTTACATCTTGACAAAAAGATGTTCTTTAGATTAAATTGAACTTACAATATTAGATATAATTGTCATGTCCACATTGTCCTGTAAATGACGCGCTGGATAGTTCGGTTTTGTTCTCTTCCCTCGATGACTCCGGATCCTTGGCACCGCACTCGCCTGTGTCCACCGACGTCAGCGATTTTACAAGACCGCGGATTATCTTTGTTGACCAGTCGCGTGGAAGAGCTTTTGCTGATTTTTTGGTGCGACTTCGACCAACTTCGAGTGCGATAATAAAGGTCGCGAGATAACCCCACCTAAATAACATATCAGATAGCTTGCTGCAATTTGAATACCTGTTTTTTTTTTTTGCAGACGCAAGTTATATATGCTTGTGTATGTTGACGTGGTTTAAATAGTCCTTATTTGTGTAAGAGTATATTTTACTCAACGCAACAAAATTTACAAAAGCAAAAATTGCAGATGGTAAGTTGCTAACTCCACGACAACTTAGTTCACTTAGAGAATAGTGAAGATAAGCCATTAGCACCTGAAGAGCTTGTGGACGATAACGAAGATGATGTATATCCAGATAACTCCGATGTAGAACAAATCCAGTTATCAGAATACAACTCGGAAAACGAATGTGATGGTAGACTTGATGTGAAACCTTGCAAAATTATACTACCCAAGATGAAACGATTTGGTCTGCTGTACTCACATCTGCAAACTGTGGGCCAGTAAACTGACATAGCAGCAGCAATAACGAACATTTTTTTTATGCTGAACAGCAATCTACATAGCAGTATGTAGCAGCAGCCAACGTCACTCTTGGTAACGTCACTGCGTACATAATTTACATAGAGAACAACCCACACCTGTGTAGGATGACGTAGGATGTTCCTTCATCAACTCAGTGAACAACTGGCGAAACCTGAAACAAAAATTAGAGCCAATAATAGTCGAATATATAGAATAATCTCTACACGCAACGCAATTGAAGCAATAAACGGCGGTGTTTTGAGGATAATGGATGCTGCATTTGCAAACGTCGCCCAACGAGGAATGCCTGCATATTATGCAAGAGACCCGTTTGTGCAAAATATTCTCCACTAATATGCCGCAATGTAATAGATGTAATGAAAAATATAATAATTTCAAATTTATCCATTTTTTTATTTTATATATATTATTTCATTATATTATATAGGGTCCGCAATCTAACGTTTTTTTTTTCAACTAGTGCTTATTTCGTGAATGGTAACACTTATCTCATGCCTGATTTGACAGATAATTAGTTTTATCCTTCCGCTGAACGAATAGGGTTGTGTATACGCTTGAACAACGCTGGGAAATATTGCGACATTACTTTGAAAATTCGATGCCGATTTTGCCAAAAAAATCATCTTTTCAGATGAAGCTCATTTTGATCTTGGCGGGTATGTAAACAAGCAAAATTGTCGCATTTGGGGCACAGAAAACCCGCACGCATACATTGAAAAGCCGGTGCACCCAAAACGAGTCACTGTTTGGTGCGGATTTTGGTCCAGAGGCATAATTGGGCCATTTTTCTTCGAAAATGAACAAGGAGTTGCCGTTACAGTCAATGGCGATCGTTATCGGGCCATGTTGAAGAGCAGGATATTGACAACATTTGGTTTCAACAGGACGGCGCTACGTGCCACACAACCGAAGCTACGTTCCAAGATATTTTGTGCAGCTCTTTAATACAAATATAGAATATATAAATATAGAAATAGAAAAATGGGCATAACTATGAGCAGGGCTATCTAATCTCACATCATATTTGGGATTATGATGTAAAACACTTTTATTGAGGATATGAAATTTCACGTCGATTCGATTGCTAGATTCCAAGATATAGCAATTTGAAAACGTAAAACATATATATTAAAAAACATATATATATAATATATACATATATATAAAACATATTAACATAAAGCTTAATATTTTTTGTTGCTATGTCGTATCTAGAATGGAGTGGACTAAAATTTGTCATCTACATATAATATATGTAAGTGCGTATAAATTTATTATTCATTTTATATTTGGTACGTGAGTATTTTTATCATAGGCGGATTGATATTGAAGCTACCTAGCGCTAGATGGCAGCACAAACACAAAAACTTTTTTTTAAAAAAATTGCGATCTGTCAAACGTCAGCTGTTAAAATTTCAGCCAAATTCATCGATTAGTTTATTTGTTGTAGTCGTTTGAAGTAAGCAACTTTTGTGTTTCTTGAAAAATGGAACACTAAAACACTATTATTTGAAAGGGAAAACGGCGAAAGAGACAAAAGAAAAGTTGGATAAATATTATGGGGCTAATACTCCGCCAGATTACACCGTCAAATATTAGTTTCGAGAGTTTCGTGGTGCCCGCAACTCCACTACCGATCAAGTCCGCTGCGGCAGACCATCCGATGCGATTACAGAGGACAATGTCAAAAAAATACATGAAATGGTGTTGGCTGACCAGAAAGTGAAGGTGCGCGAGTATTACTGTCCATTATTGGAGCGATTGAAGGTCGAAATCGCCTCAAAAAACGGCCTCACATGAAGCGAAAAAAAATTTTGTTTTTGCAAGACAATGCGTCGGCGCACAAGAGCATCGCAACCACGGCTAAT
Organism: Myopa testacea; assembly: GCA_949629155.1. NCBI lineage: Eukaryota > Metazoa > Arthropoda > Insecta > Diptera > Conopidae > Myopa > Myopa testacea. The sequence continues at coordinate 18,580,891 of OX451347.1, forward strand.
TGCTGTCGCATCCACCGTATTCGCCCGATTTGACTCCGTCGGACTATTATCTCTTCCCAAAACTCAAAAGATGGCTCATCAATAAAAAATTCAGCTCACGCGACGCCACGGAGGAGTATTTTGTAGACCTTCCGGAAAATTACTTTTCGGATGGGATCAAGAAGTTGAAAGAAAATCGCTGGAATAAGTGTATTGAGCTAAAAGGAGACTATGTTGAGAAATAAATGGTTTTTGAAAAAAAAAATATGTTTTTTTCCTACTTAGGTAGCTTCAATATCAATCCGCCTTCGTAGTTTTATAAATTATTTCATATGTGTGTATGTCTCCATTGTTATTATAGAAACGTGCATAAATAACAATATTTATATTATCTTGTTCTTTTTATACCCTAAATCTTAAGGTTAAGGGTATATTCACTTTGTCACGAAATCTGTAACGCGTAGAAATAGGTATAGGACGATAGGTATAGGAAAGTATATATATTCTTGATCACCGTCTCCTCCTGAGTAGTGTTGGGCATTATAGTTCACTACAGAGAGCGATCTTTCTAGTTCAATCAGCTGTCGTGAACTAGTTCGTTCATATAGTTCACTCGGTCATTTAGTTCAGTAGTTTGTTCGCTCATTTAGTTCGGTACTTTACTCGGTTAATTGGAAAAATTATATTTAATTTCGATATTAATGTCTAATACTGCACAGAGAAAAAAGATTCTATAATATCATAGAAAGTCATCATTGTTTTCTACTAATTAATTGTATGATTCTCAGTCATACATAGCAATTCTATAATAATACGAATTTGAAATCTATGATTTGTAAAATGGTTCAGTCATAGTTTACACAAATCTTTCCTTATTTTATAAAATACAAGTAGACAAATGAAGAACAGTTTTCAATGAATAATGAAATCTAAGTGAGGATGATAAAGAATGTGTTCTATGTTTTCGAATTCAAAACTTTAAAAAACAATGAAACAATTCAATAATTCAACATCGAAAAGTTTTAGAAATCATTGAATTCATTTTACAAATTAAAGACTTTAATTATATGAAATACAATGCTGAAATTGCATTTTCAAAGAATCACGTTCTTTGTTTTTATTGACACAATTACGAAATTCATTGAAATAAAACTGTTTAAATACAAACAAATAAAATATCTTCGTTTTATTTTAAATTAGCTTTTATTTTTATAAAAAACTTTTTAATAATATAACACAAAATTACATAAAAGGTAAACTTAATTTTATGCAATAGGTACATAGTCTTATTATGTTCATAAATGTATATAGCCGCATTCAGCGGGCGAGTGCTCAGGGAGCGCTCAGTTGTTTTGATGTCACTGAACGTACCCTATTGTTTACATACATATTCACGGAGCGGTCGCCATTTTTTGTAGCGAACAATTTTTACGCTACTTTTACGCTACATTTGCCAGAGTTGCAGTACTAACCGGCAAGCAAAAAAACAAATTAATTCGCTTTTTACAGAGCAAAAGCCAAAGTGTTTTTAAAGAATTGGGTTGATAAATCAACGCATTATTAAGTGTAATAATATTAATTTGAAAGTTATTAAACTCAGAATGGCTCAACAAAGGAATTATAATTATAAAAATATGGAATATGTAGTTTGATATACGATTGAAGTTTTAGGTTTGGGAATTTTTTTTTTAAAATTCGTGTGGAAAAATCAAACGTGGTAACTTTTTTCTCGTCTTGTTTACTATTTTTATCTTTCCGCTCAATGATCAGGTAGCATACCATTCAGGAACACGTAGCGATCACTGATCAGGTAGCGCTCAAGGAGCGCTCACCCGCTGAATGCGGCTTATGTATATCAAAATTTTTCGAATACATGCTTTTTTTTATATATAGCTTTGGAGGTGTTCATTGAAACTTTTAACATTTAAGAATTCAGTGACAAAATAAATTTGCTCACTTACTGTCATAATTATAAACTGTATAACGTAAAAACTGATTACCTTATTACTTGAAACTACCAGTATATTATTTAGATAAAACTTTATGCCAACAATTTCTATTAATTTTAATGAGAACAAATTTTTCAAACTCCCGATATGTTTCTTATTAATTTCTTTCACTTTAGGATTATGAGTAACAATATCTATCTTTGACTTAGATAAAAAAGAGTTCTTTGATTCAGCATACATATTCATTGCTTGTTGATAATTTAATTTAACGCCAAAACTGTGCAATATGTTCTTTCTAGAACAACACATGTGAGAGGGTATAAAATCTGCAAGCCCATTTGCCTTTGCTTGCGCGAGTTGAGGACAGGTATGTTTCCTGTAAAATAATCTTTGAAATTATGTTGTTTAATTCGATGAATACTACGATCTCACCTTCCTTTCGTTCGGAAATAGATGAATTATTTGCACAACGGCTTCTTGGTAATCGGCAACCAAGGCATGATGGTTTTTTCCAATAGTGTGCTATAATCGTGCATAAATCGTTTCGGTTTATATGTGACAAGCAGTTCGTTGCTTTCAATTGAGATTTTAAAACTTTCCCTAAGAGTGAACTCTCAATAACCGTTTCCAAATCCTAGAATTCAGATATAAATAGATAATTAATTTTGATTTACTAAATAAACTCGTTCCAGGCGTAATGAAAATACATACAAAATTTTGCAAATTATGCGATGTCGACGGAGAAACGCTCACAGATGGTGACGACCTTGGTGAAGTTGAACTTAAAAACCAATCTGAAATATCCGTGCTAGATTTCGACACTGTATCAGTTAATTGTGCACAAAATCCCTAACAAAAAAAATATATTACAAAATTGAAATAACTACTACACTGTAGTATTTTATTACTTACTTTTTCACGATGCCATTCCGCAATTCGTGCGCGAAATTTTATTCTCAAACCGAGACAGGATTCGGGAATTAATACGTGTATATCCTCCGATGTAATATATCTTAAACATTCCAAGTCAATACCTTTTTCGCAAAATGACTGCTTTAAGGAAGGCAAGCCCCATTGGTCGAGTAATTTTTGTACTTCTAAAATGTTTTCGTCGACGTTCTCCACCACAACTATAGTAGTTAGCTACAGTAAAAATTAATGCTTGTTATATTTATATATCACTGAGATCACTTGCATTATCACTTGCATTTATTTATTAAAACTCACGTTGTAAAATTCAGTACTTCCATCCATTAAATTAAAGGAAATTAACAATTAATACTCCTAAGAATATAAGAAACGACGCGATGAACTGAAACCACAAGTAAAGAATATCGAAAAAATGTGTATGCTTCGGTGCTCTGTTCATAACGGGATTAAATGTCAAAACACATAAATTTAAGAAAGATGTAAACAAAACAATGAATCTTTTCTTTGTTTTTTACTTTATTTTTACTATTCAGTTCACTCAAATTTAGAGTAGGTAAATCATGGAAAGTTTTCCTCATTATTGCAAATTTAGGTTCGTTCTTTTTTAAGACAAGGAAATTTATTTTCATTGAATTCACATTTGTAAAATCGTAGAATTGGAATATTTATGTCAAGGAATACATTATACAAGTTCATATAAGTTATTCAATAAAATTTGGAATCTCGATCAAAGAACGCGAATTCTATGATTTATTGAATTCATTTTTCTCTGTGTGAATACGTGATTAAATTATATATTGTAATAGCATGTCTCCACCGAAGATTAACTGGTACTAGATTTTCGAAAATCTACTCAGATAATCAGGTCGTCTCCACCAAGTTAAACAGAAGCGAGCTGACATTTGTTTGTTTACATTAGTGTTATCAAGCAAACAAATATTTACGTTGTCTTTTTAAATAATTTATTTGAAATATGAATGAGGTCGATAATATTATAGTACGATTAGCAATTCTGATTTCAAATATTAGTTTGAAAAGGAAGAAAATTGAATATAAAAAGAGAAATCTCTATCATCTTCGCAGAAGAAATATAATCCAGGTGGGAAAAATTGCGGCAGAGTATGTTGCCGCACTCCACAGTAGATTGCGTAGCATTTGGACACTGGCAAAGTCTACATTCATATACAAGGGAACACAACTCAATTTTTCTCATTGCAGGAAAGGCATGGAAATTTTTGGGAGAAGGACGTTCCTAAAAAAAGAATTAATAAAAACTAAAATTAATAAAGATAAACACAACTTACTGCTTGTTGATGTTTATTTTATTTTGACATTTGTTCCATTTTAAATCTGCCATTTGTTTCATTTCCACAATATACCCAGGGTTGTTTTCGAAATATTCTCGAATATCTGGTTGATTATTTAATAATCCAGTCATTGAGTAGGTTATAATTTGTATGAATAATCAACTTAAAATAGGGGTAGATTTCAGAGAAAATCTAGAAAGTGTCATTAATCTAGTAGATTTTCTCCGGTGGAGACAGGGTATTAGATTTTTAGTAACATTTTTTTCCATTCATTAATTTTTTTTTAAATGGACTCGGAAACAAGACGAGAGCTCCACTAACTCATATTGTTGTTGTCGTTCCAACAATAAAGAAACAAGAACAAAAATAACTACAAAATCGGAGTTATGTCATTGTGCCTGAATTGTGCCAAGATTTCAAATAAAAATTTCGTATGGAAACATCTTCTGAAATTGATCTAACCAACTGAAACATACAGAAAAACTAACGAGCAGCTGAACTGAAACGAACTAACGAACTGCTGAACTAAAAGAACGAGTGAACTAAACGAGCAACTGAACTAAAAGACCGAGTGAACTAAAAGAGCAACTGAACTAAAAGACCGAGTGAACTAAAAGAACTAAGAACTGTGAACTAGATCTCATAGTTCACGTAAGTGATTCGTTCAATTGAACTAGTTCGTTCACGAACTACCCAACTCTACTCCTGAGTCGATTTAGCCATGAATAAAACTTTAAATAACAACTTGTTTTCCAAAAAAACATTATTACATCAAAACTGGGCGCGGTCCGCCCACTTTTACACTACTTATACCGTATAGCAGTATGAAAACAAGTTTATTACAACGTAAATAAAGTTTAAATTTGAACACAATAATAAATCAACTAAGCTAGTTATTTTGTTTTGAAAAAGGTAATGACCACGCCTACTATTTATACAGAGGCGTAGCTAGTAGTCTCATGGAGGCCGGGACGATTAATCAACTGCTTCCGTTTGTAACGCATTAAAGGAGGCGTGATAGGTATAGAAAAGTATATATATTCATGATCAGCGTGACCTTCTGAGTCGATTTAGCCATGTCCGTCCGTTTGTCTGTCTGTCCGTCTGTGGAAATCACGATTACAAGAGAACGAATAGAGATATCTTCTTCAAACTTGGCACGAAACTTATCTATCATTAGAAACTCATCGGTATTGAAAATGGGCAAAATGTGACCATTACCACGCCTACTTTTTATAGTTAATATAAATTCATCTATGCTTATAGCTCAATTTCTCAGCTTGTAGAACGATTTTGGGGTTGAAATTTTGTCCAGAATTCCACTGCCTCTGACCAAAACAGACTACCAAAAATGGTAGTGGTCCGCCCACTAATTAAATAAAACTCGAGTACAGGAGAACGAATAGAGATATTTTCATCAAATTTGGCACGAACCTTACGAAATTGTTTAATCTTAGAAACTCATTGGTATTGAAAATGGGCAAAATCGGACCATTGCCACGCCTACTTTTTATAGTAAATATAAATTAATCCATGCTTACAGTTCAATTTCTCAGCTTACAATTTAAAGTTGAAATTTCATTCACAAATCAACTGTCTTTGACCAAAACAGACTACCAAAAATGGGCATGGTCCGCCTACTAATTAAATAAAATTCGATTACAGAAGAACGAATAGAGATATTTTCATCAAATATGGCACGAATATTCTCTGTCATCACAGACGATTTCAGATTGAAAAGGAAAACAATTAGACCATTGCCACGCCTAATTTTTAAGAAAACGTGTGTAGGGTATATGAACTTCGGCCAGGCCGAAGTTAACACTCTTTCTGGTTTATATTTTAAAATATTAAACATATATTGTTTATAATCGGTGTAATATGTACTGACACTGCATTTTACCCATGCCAGTTCTACATGTGTTGCTACATTATTGCAGTGATTGCGTAAGCGCTATATCCTATGTGGAGCATTTTTACATTTTGTTGTTATTTAGTTACAATAATACAAAACAATCTATCCTTTGAAATCCAGTAGGAATATGATTCATTATTCTTTGGAAGGTTGCTGGAGTGAACTCGAAGTGCCCCAATGCAGTGCTAAATTCTGCTTTTTCTTTGTCGCGATCATCAATTAATACTTGACGCTTGCTAAATCTAATGTAGAAATACATATATCTACTGTATCCTAGTTGTTCCAGTATCCCATCTATCCCAAGTATTGGGAAACCTTGTTTGATAGTGATATCATTTAACTTTATAGTCTATCAATAATCTCCATTTCGTTTCTGTACTGTTTGCACTTTTCTTTGGACTAGCAATAAAGGAGAGTTCCACGGCCATATAGTACGGCCAAGGATAATATTCTTTGTTGAGATTTGGATCTACTTGTAGCTCCTGAATCCTGTGTTATTCTGGCCTCTGTAATGTGTTCATCGGTGTTCGGTGTTCGTTAAAGAGTGTTAACGTTGTGTTCAATGTGGTTATAATTGATTTATTCCATCCCTGCCTAGTATGCCATCTGTTGGTACCCCTTGTTTCACACGTGTAGAGTGAAACGTAAGATCTCATTACGACATATAGTAGTAGATCCTTTTGTAGTCACACAGCCTCCAAAGGCTCCTCCTACATTTTTTATCTGATTATTCTGAAAATTCTTTTATTCTGATGGTATCTGCTGCTATATCTACCAATAAAATGAATTTTCCATTTATAGCCTCTACGCAAGTTAACTCAATGAGCTCATCATTTAACTTGGGTTGATCCCAGCTAGATACTCCTGTTTCAGTATGTTTATTATCGTAGGATAAATTTTTATTTTGGAGCTCCGAATCAACTGTTTCTTCAAACGGATGATTTCTCTCTATTATGGTAGTTTCATTAGTATTAGTGTACTTCTCATTATTATTAGTTTCTCTCTTGCTTGAAGTTAGTAACGTTTCCATAATCGCCCCCGATGTCCGACTACGGGCTACTACTTCTGCTGGCCTTAAAATAGTAATATTTCTGGGCTCCCAGATTATTGGCCTATTCTGGGTCTTGAGTTTGACTCCCGCTTTGGTTGCCTTGGGACTTTTCCCCTTTCTTTTTCGCATAACAATCATTTGCGTTGGGTTCCTTTGAATTCCGTTTGCTGCATTTGGCTTCGAGTTTACGTACCTAGGTTTCTGCCAATTCTATTGTGGTTGATTCTATTGCTGGGTTTTTTTTTTTTAGTCTTGCTTCCGTACCTCCAGTTTTCCTCATGTCCATATTTCCCAAATTTTTTTAAATATGGTGTGTCTTTGCGAGTTAAGCATTCCTCTCTTATATGCTCTATTTAACGGTCCGTTTGGAATATCTAGTTTATCATTTGTGTTCTCAACTATGTTTCCTTTGTATTCTCCTTTCAAGGATACTTTTGCATGAAAAAATGGAGTCGGGAAAAGCTGAATTCATAGAGAGAATTACTTCTTGGATGGTTTCATAAGTTCTAATAGCTATTTGTATCATCTCCTACATAATTTTTCCTTTAACGACGCTCAGCATGTGAATTCTTAAAGTAGCGTCTTTTAGTCCTATGGTGAAAGATTTACTGACAGGCGATTCTACCATACTAAACAGTGCGCTACCCCCTGTCTTTTATAGAGAATTTTAATTACTTCTGTCGCCTGTGTTCTCAGCGTGTTCATGCGTCTCGCAAACTGTCTAATATCCTCTATTAGTAATTGACTATAATTCTGTCAATATGTCTATTATTACTGAATCCAGGGATACCGTTGGTAAATAAATTCTTTTTATTGAAGATATAACTCTTCGAATATCACGCCTGCTGTTTCTATGCTTGTTATCTCGCCTAGTTCTCCTAGTCTAGGTTCTATCAATTCTAAATTTTCCTTGCTGGCTACGGTCTCTTTTAAAATTGCCAAATTTTCGCTATAAATATCCCCAACTTTTAGGACATTTATTCTGTCCTTTATGGAATTGTTCCAATTCTAAGTAAGCTTGTTCTTGCAAAGTCTCTGCCATTAATTAACTTATATTATTAGACTAACTATAATTTCATCATTCTAATCATTTATTTCGGCCTTTAAGGTTTTAATTTAATTAAAACCTTTAACGCAGTCTATGCAAGTAATTAAATTTTGCTTATTCAGTGTTAATTGATTTACAGCCTTATAATGTAAATAGTTTCAAGACGTAAACGAAAACGAAACATATGTTTTTCATGAGTTTTGTTTTGTGCTTTTCGTCATTTTTCGTTTGTTTGACAACTGCATAAAGCAAAACTCGAGTGAAATCCACTAAACGCAAAAAATGCTTGTTGTTGGTATGCTTTTACATGCTTTGCAGATTTTATCAGTTACGCGTGCTATAATGGATCCGCAGTTTCCAGGAAAAAAGTCGAGAAACCACGCGAAAGCAAGAAGGCTATCGTCTAGTGTAAAATTGTTTGTGTTTTGCAAGTTGTCGAATTGTATGTGTCGAATTTGTATGTGCATAGTGGTGTGTATAGTGTTGCCGACACTCATTTGCACTGAATTCTACCCGAAATCTTTGCGTTTCTAGAAATTACTTATAAAAATATTTCAAATATTGTACACATGGCGACATTTTCTGTCTGCAATAAAACGAATGTCTGCAATACGAACGAAAAGCTTCTATTATACTAGTTTGGCTCGTTTCGTTTTCGTTTTCATTAGTGTTTTCGTTTTCGTCTTGAAACTATTTACATTAAAAGGCTGTTAATCCGTTCACTGAACACTCTGTTTACCGAACTCGTTGTAAACATTCGAGAGACCCTTGTTTACCAGTACGTATACTTATTTTTATTTTTTTCCATTTTTGCCAGTATTTTCACGGCCAACTCGCAATTTTCTGGTATCATGCTCTAGGTTACTGATCCTCTTGTTTGTGTTATCTAATGCAATGAATATGTTGCAATTAAGCAAAATTGTATTTATGCATTTCTTGCAGCTACTGTGTCTGCTCGATTGGTTGCTATGAATTAGGTTTTCCCTAAAAAAAACATTCAGTTTATTTCATCGATTTATTTTATTTATTCATTTAACATAATATTTTAGTATGAGTTGTTTTACAAACATTATAACTTAAATATATTGGGTTCAGCCACCGCGTCTCTTAGGTTATTGTTGAATCCTCTGTCCTGGTTCTGTCCTTTTTACTCTAGTGTAAAGTGTTTTGAATGAAAGAAGCTTCGGCCACAAAACTAAAACTGCTGTTGTCATCATTCAACATCCAATTTATTCTATAACTACTTTTGAATTTTTTGTCCACATTTTATTAATTTTGAAAATTCATTTCCAAATCCAACTGAATGTACTCATATAGTTTATACCATGACCAAGTTTGTACCATGGTTTCTGTTTTCCTCATTTCTATGTTTGTATGTTTCTAAAAGGTATTTAAAAGATTCCTAACTTGAACTATTTATGTTTTGGTTCCTCCTGTCTTGACTTCTGCCTCTTCCAGTATTCCTCGATTGTTATCGATCAGACTAGTCCTTGTCAGGCAGATGTGCCGAATTAGACAACGAAATGAGAACACATGCAGGCAATAATTGATATTCTTAAGTTTATTATTGTTTTTCCTAATCGTGTCAGTTAACTTGTTGTTAACTACTTGTTAACTGACTGTTTAACTCGTTAATTGATTGTTTGAATCCAAAAGATGTGCTCATATGTATATTTTCTGGATTCGTTTTTGGCGGGAATCATTTGCGCATTGATGTTTGCAACTAGCTCTGGAAGAAATTTTATTATTATTAAATCTTAATAACAAATTGCAAATTATTGCTAATTTTAATTTAGCGCGATGCTTAAATGCGGTCACGATGTTCCTGTTATGTCCCGTATCCTTCGTCCAGAAGGATAACATAGCAAACATTATGTCATAGGATCCTCCTACATGAAGGATCACGGACATTGGTGGAAGAAAAGACTTTTAGTCGTTGATCCTTCCACGTGAAGGACCATGAACAATGGTGCCGCCGGCAAGGAGGTGCCGAGTTTGTAATTATGACAAGAATAAAATTTTATTAATAATTGTTAACAATAAATTGTGAATTATTGCTATTTTGAATTCGATGTCCGGTTGTGCACTGTCTGTGCAGTTTGGGAAGTGTGCCTCCAAAATCAATTTCAATGATCCCCTGCTGCCTTCGGTCCACTCTCCGTTTCCTAGGCATATGGTCTGTGGCACTGCCGGGGTGCGTGACATCAGCTTTCTTATTCTAGCCAGTTCACTTGTGTTCTCGATATTGGTGTAGAGTTTCCTCCAAGAAGTCTTCTTGGCTGCTCTGATATCTGTTTTGTATTCCCGAAGTAGATCGTTGTATTCCGCCCATATCTCAGTTTTGCCTGAAGTCTTGGCAGCTTTGAAAATGTCTCGTAGGTTGCGCCTTCTCCCCCCTAGGTCTTTGTTCCACCAGGGAGGTTTGTTCTTCCGTCCAGGTCTTGTAATGCGACAAGCTGTTTTACAGGAAATCATTAATGTCTCCACTACTTTTTCTACCGAGGTTTCAAGGTCACCAACAGTACTAATTGGTGCCGGTAGACCTACTTTCTTGTTTAAAACCTCTTCGTACTGTGACCAATCTGTATTCCTGGGATTTTTATACGCTTCAAAGGTATTATTTGTATTGTGAATGCGATGTAGCTGTGAACAAATGAACTACGTGGAAGACCGGCGAATAAGTTGAATAATGATAACCTGAAAGCTATAGTGGAAGCAGATACGTCTCAAACTACGCGTGAACTAACGGCAGCGTTTAACGTTTCTATTTCAATAATTTTGGAACACTTAAAACAAATTGGTAAGGTCAAAAAGCTGGATCGATTGGTTCCGTATCAGTTAAACGAGCGACAAAAAAGAAATGGTTTCGAAGCTTGCCTTTCTTTACTGTCACCTTTTTTACACCGTTTGTAACGGTTGATGAAAAATTGACCTTATTCGACAATCGAAAACGTTCGACACAATGGTTGGATAAAAAAAAGGTTCCGAAACAGAGCCCTAAACCAAACATCCATCAGAAAAGTCTGTTTGGTGGTCCAGCGACGGAATTATCCATTACAGCTTTATGAGACTTGGTCAATCAATAACAGCCGATGTCTACTGCAATCAGTTGGACGTGATGGTGAGAGAGCTTTTCATTAAACAGCCTAGATTGGTCAATAGAGACCGTCTAATCCTCTTACAAGACAACGCGCGACCACATGTCGCTCGAACAACGCTAGTCTAATTACATAAGCTAGGCTTGGAACCTCTCTATCACCCACCGTATTTAGCAGACCTTGCACCAAACAACCATCACTTATTCCAGGCTTTGGACCAGTTCTTACAAGGAAAATCCTTGAGTTCTGAAGAAGCTGAGCACATGTGAACCTATTCGGATATCACTGCCTCTCGCCCCGCAGATTTCTTCGCTGCAGGCATAAAAAAGTTACCGTTTAAATGGCAAAACACCATCGATAGCTTAGGCGCATATTTGATTAATCATATTGTTTCTTATTGGAGATCAAATAAACTAAACTTCGTTTTTAAAATCGGACATTTCATACTTAGGGTGTTTGCCAATTGATTACTTTTTCCTCGATATGGAAAATTTTGACATACGAAACTAAAATTTTCGAATTCAAATGTCAAAATTTTATGTAGCCCTGAGGGCTAGGTATCTTTGCCAACCGTTGAATATTCTGCTCAACGTCGAGTATTTAAAAATGGAAAAGAAAATTAGGAAAACTTATTATTATTATTAGATGTTGTGCTTTTAATATAATAGCTAATAACAAATGAAAATACTTTTTTGATATTCTATGCATAATTCTTTGTTTAATTTTGCAGACAATCTTGAAACTCAAAATTTGTTTCTGTCAAAATTTCATCCATGAATTGGCACAGCAAATAGAACAAAATTTTACTCACCAGAGTAAATTTATTTCAACATTACTTACCACTAGTAAAAAGTAACCAATTGACACACACGTTTAATGAGCTAATCCTCATTTAGCTCATATTTATTTATAAATATATTTGAAAGCATTGCTAATAATAAACAATAATAATGAAAGCATTAGTAAGTATTGTATTGAAAACTGGTCAAGAGTGAATCCTCAAGTTCGTCGTCGGTATCGGTATCGTTTTTAACGTTCATATACTTGCATGGTTGAAAAGGTCGCTGTGGTTGCGTGGGAATTACACTACAGCCTGTCTCCAAAATCCCCAAAGTATATAGTTTATGTGTTTTATGTGAATGTAGATTATTAACAAAAGTAGCAGGCAATCCACTTGTAGGACTTAATGCAGAGCTGCCGTAAGTGGATATGCCACGCTCTCATCCATCATGATTAACAAAAATGTGCTGTTCTTGCTGCTGATGATAGGCTACCTTTCTTCGCGAGACTACTGCTACTGCTACTACTGTACTGGATTCAAAGCTACAGACGGTAATGTGATTTTCAGTTTCAACTGAAATCACATTTATAATCACATTTAATCACAGACGGGTATAAATACAGTGGCGTAGCTAGGGTGGGGAGCCTTTGTAACCTAAAAGTGGGCGCATCAGTCCATATTTGACATGTTTACGGATAATGCTACTCTATACCCAGGAATGAAATTTTCTTGTCATCACTAAATAAGGAACCCTGATATCACATTTCTACTAAAAAATAGGCATGGTTGTTGACCGATTTTGCCTATTTTCAATACCAACCTGTACACCACAAGACACAATATTTCCTGTGATCGTGATTTCAACAGACAGAGAGACGGACGGACATGGCTAAATCGACTCAAGAGGTTACGCTGATCAAGAATATATATACTTTTCTATATCTATCGTCTCTATTTCTATGCATTACACATTTCGTGACAAAGTGAATATGCCATTAACCTTAAGGTGTAGGGTATAAAAAAAATTTTAAAATGCATATTACATAAATGATCCTAAGCAAGCGATACTTATATTTCTGATTTTATAGGAGATATCTATCCTAAAAAAATGAAATTTTTGATATTTAAACGCTCACAACTCCAAAAACAGGCACGCCGCAAACAATTTTCGGTGGTTAGATTCTAGGGTGTTGGGTGGTACCAAAAATGTTATTTAATGGGATGGCACAAACCAATTTTTGTCGCCCCCAATTTATTCCCAAGAATGTCAAGAATGTCATACCAAAAAGGTATGAGAGATAAAATGCACGCAATAGAAATTAGTATGTATAGTGTTATAGTACCTTTATTCTGACGCTATACTTCGAACATCTCTTTCGAAAGTATGAAAATTCTTTCCAATTTTTAAGTTGGCAGAACCCTATCCTTTTTGTTGGTTATTTCTACGAGCAGGTCTGTAAATTTGTAATCTACGTCATTAAATTAATTTTATGAGCAATTAATTGCTTATGTTAGTAACATTTTCTACTATTAAACATAATATAAACTGATTTAAAATTGTTAAGAAAAGATGGGGAGAATAATAAAAATTGGTGATCATTAAAGTTAGCACATGGTGTCTTAACATGTGATCAACACATATATCAAATTCAAATTTGGCCCTAGAGAACGTTATCTTTATAATTTCAGACAAGCAGTCAATATGGGGAAGGGAAATAATATGATCCCGAATGCTCATTTTCATAAATGGTGGCAGCGACATATAAAAACATGGTTTAACCAACCGGCAAGAAAATTTCGCAGGCGTCAGAATCGAATAAAAAAGGCAAAGAGTGTATTCCCGCGACCTGCTGTTGGTGGTTTGCGCCCTATTGTTAGATGCCCAACAATTCGTTATCACGCTAAAGTACGTCCTGGCCGCGGTTTCACAAGGGAAGAACTGAAGGTAAGAACTACTGAGAAAGTAAGTTGGTTATTACAAAATTGGGCTATATTTAGGACATGCCCGGTGTGATTGTTGTGGTTTTTGTTGTTGTTGTTGGAGCTACCCAGGAAAATAAATATAAAAATTGCTCATTTCAACAACAAAAAATTTTTCACCTGCGGCGCACATTTTCAACCAAAACAAATGAAATTTACATGTTTTATAATTTTTTATTTACATTACTTATAAGTACATAACATGATTTGCACAACATGATTGAAAAAGTAGTACGACAAAAAAATTCGTACAAAAAGTACTTACACAACATTGACAAAGGGAGTAGGATGTTCAGGTTTAAAGAAGGTTATTAACCGAAATAGTGAACCGATTTCAGTAAAAAAAAACTGTAAATACCTTATTAACCCTACTTTGTTAAAATGCAACGTTGATACAGGTTTCTGAAGAACTTTATTTGGAAAAAATTAATAAATACTATACAAAAAATAGTAAAAATAATAAATGTGATTTGTGGCGATACGAAAAGCTTTTCCAAAAAATCTCTAAAAAAATAAAATATAGATATTAAAATTACCTTTCCAACGATGTATACATCGTTCCTAAATGTGCCGGGATTATGGAGATATAGGGCATAAAAGCTTCAAACTTTGAAGGCTCATAACTCCTAAACGGGGGCGGGGCGGGGTTTGTTTTTCTGGGTAGCTACAACAACAACAAAAACAACAACAATACAACAACAGCTGCAACAACAACAAAAACAAACAACCGGGCAAGGGTAAATCTTATCCACAAAATTGGTTCCTTTGCTCATAAATGAATAAATTAGCTTATAATCCTCTATAAAACTGAATATCTAAAATATACTAAAGTGACCAGATAAAGATTTTGGCTTAAATAGGTTTTACTATACCTTGCCCAAATGTGCTGTTTTTGGTGTTGAACTCGAAAAAGGCTGGTCTCTACCGATTCCGGTTTTATAGACCATTGGGCTTTTAAATTTAGCCGCTAATATCTTCCAAACTGTTGTACATATCGACTTAGGTATCGTTAGAAAGGGATTAAAAATACCATCCATTTATATCGTGAGATTTTGTCGACAAGCTTATACCAAGGTCACACCAGCACTCATTTGAGTCTGGGAATGTACAGTTATTGGCTTAAATAAAGAGATTGTCGACCTAACCAATTTTGTTCTGAATGCTGTTGTTGGTGCTTTCGGCGCGGACCCTAAAAACAATAATATTTATTGCTCTCATATAGTGCCAGAGTTATAGCCCTTTGAAGTTAGAAAAGTTCAGGTCTGTATTTCCTATGTATGTTTCAAATTATATTTTGTATTACCACAGACATAATATAAATATTTCCATAATGTTGCTTCCATTAACTTTTTAGTCTTACTCGTATAACGTGTTCAAGTTGTTGATATGCCGACTAAAGTAGATCTTCTGCCTATACAAATTCTTCAACAGCACGCTATGCTCGGAACGTAGATCGTGCCAGCGCTTTACAAAGCTCGGGCATCGAACAAGAAGTAGAACAAAGTTATGAAAAGCAAAATTTCTTCCAAAAACCATAAAATGCAAAAAACAAACGCAGACGGACGGACGGCACATGGTTTGTTATTGTAAGAGAAGCAACAGAAGACGAATCACACCGTTCTTCCCATCGCCCGCTGTACTCGACGAATTTATCGATACCTTTTTTCACACTTTATCTGGCCTACGAATGCTAGATCGATTGTCTCTTCTAACGCATATTCGCTTGAATTGTAAGTGCAAAATAACAGATCTAAAGTCGATCTTCCGATCCCATCGTACTCATTAAAAAAGATCTTCCGATCTCCTCACTCATTAGTAGATCATTCAATTTTGCTTTGCTACGAGCGCAGGAGTCTTGAGTTCGCAGCCAAAGTGGTCGGCCGCGATATCAATCAGTTTTTCGACCTGAGCTTAAGTCGACTCATTCAAACTAAATGTTGACAGCATCATTCGTCTCGTGAAATCTCTTTATCTATTAATGCTCTTTGTGTAAGAACTGCGAACACTTTCTAACGGTACGTAGGCCAATCCGATGTGTGCTGTAGTTTGAGAGATATAGCGGTAAATTTCAAAGGCCAAAGGGCTATAAAACCGGAAGTGACCAGCCCATTTTGGGGTCAGCAGTAAAAACAATAACAACATATATTAAATCATGGTGTACTAAAACCAAGGTTTTTTATGTTGTCCTCTTTTAACGGAATACATAAGTGATGTAAAATTAATTCCTAATTTATCTTAATGTCATTACTATTACCATATAGGGGGCTGGCCTTTCCTATGGGTTTGCCAAAACTGTTGGTATTTCAGTCGACAAAAGGCGTAAGGACAAGTCTATTGAAGCACGGCAAAGAAATATACAGCGCCTCAAGGAATATAAGACCAAATTAATTCTCTTCCCAATTAACGATAAGAAGATTCGTAAAGGTGAATCATCTCTTGATGATTGCAAATTGGCAACTCAATTAAGAGCTACTGTTATGCCAGTAAAGAAAGAAAAACCAGTGGTTGAATTGCGTGCGATTACGAAGCATGAAATGAAATTTAAAGCATATGCCACACTTCGCAAGGTAAAGTAAACTATATTATTTTTTGCATTTAAAGGAAAAAAATATCGATTTTCCCAGGCCCGGACGGATGCAAGGCTGGTAGGCATTCGTGCTAAGCGAGCTAAGG
Organism: Myopa testacea; assembly: GCA_949629155.1. NCBI lineage: Eukaryota > Metazoa > Arthropoda > Insecta > Diptera > Conopidae > Myopa > Myopa testacea. The sequence continues at coordinate 18,597,602 of OX451347.1, forward strand.
AAAATGCTGAGAATCCAGACGATGCCGTGAAGGATATGAAGAAATCTAAAAAATGAAATAAATATTTTTAATCTTGAACAGTAATTTTTATGAAATTAAAGATACTCTCATGGAATACTATTATTTCATACCAGCTAAAAAATTTGTCTTTTTCGAAAGTAGAAAATTTACATTAGGTGCCCGTTACTTCATTATTTTACATTTTAGCCGGGTTTTTTAATGATCTATGCGGATCTTGCTATCCAGGTCATTGAAAAAACGACGGGAAATTTCGTTTAGCTCGAATTCACACCCAACTTCATTCCAGGTTATGTTAAATAAGTTTCCTCAGTTGATTTATTATTTATTTGATTTGTATTTGGTCGACTTGATTTATTTTAGTTGTCATATTTTTGATATTTTATGAATGTGTGAAGTTGGCTAAAAAAAGTGGGAAATTGCAAATTCCCCTATAATCTGTATAGAAATCTGGCTAAAGCCTGATCTGACGAAGATCTGATTAGATTATCCAATGGTCCGAATATGTAAAAGCGAAAAATTTACACTGCAATACTGCAGCATTACATGATGCACATGTGTTTCATGTACAGCAAACTTTTGGCGCATCAATGACTTGTCTGGATCGCATTTGTATTATTGCACATATTGTAAATTTTGCACATAGCACTAGGCGTATGCCAAGCTTTTCGTTTTTTTTTTTATCGAGGGACTCCAATAGGAACAGTTCTCCTTTAGCTTCCGAGTTAAAGCTCTTCGAAGTTAAAATATTTGAGGCCTACATCTCGATCTCTGCGTTATGCTAGAATTTAAGAAGTGCATCTCGGCAACATACGTATTTCTCAAATTCTTCAATTTTTTTTATATCCATTGGTATTTTCAGACATTGCGTCATTATGGCGTATGCATTCTGCTTTAAGTCTAAACTTTTATATAGAGGCAACCGGGAATTCCGGGGCATGCCTGCTCTATAAATATTAATTAATTTCAATATACATATTTGCCCGGCTTAGTTTTGGGAATTTTTCACACATTTTTCGCGTGCTTTTCCCAATGCGATTCCCAACTGAAAATAAATTGGACAGCATTCAACTGAAAGTAACATGAATAAATAGAAAAGAGAAAGCAATAACGGAACATCAAATTACTGGCATTTACAACTTGTACAGAAAAGGGAACATGTCGGGAACGTTGGCGCAGCTTCAATTTCTTTGTTTTTTTTTCGTTGTTCTTTTTCACTGGGACTCCAACATCATTTTTCCCGCTCTCGTCTGGTTTCGGAGTTATAGTCCTTTAAAGTTTTTAGATAAGTATATAGGTTAACCCTCTAATGCAGTGCTGGCCACGCCATAGGCACGCGTGCTAATTTTTTCTCTCGGCTATTCACATGTACACGACAAAAGTCTTCGGGTTTTCACACCGACACTAGCGATCGTTCGTATCAAGTGAGTCAGTCGACGTGCAGACTTCAAGCAAGTAAGATCGCACCAGACTATTTTATGATTGCAATGAGCAAAATGTTTAATAAGGAATGGAAGAATCACTATTTTTTCTTTGAAAATTTTTTAGGCGAACCGCAATGCATGTTTTGCAATAAAAAGGTGGGACGCGCATCTAAATTTTTTGTAAAGAGACACTATAGAACGTGTCATTTAGATTTTGATAAGGTTATTAATGAAAAAAGGGCACAATTAATATTTAAGTTTAGGTCTGCTATTAAAAAATATGTTTCAAAATCTGAATTAGGAATAAATTGAGAAATAGTAAACCCAATTTCATTGCAAAATCATTTGTATGATTTAAAGTTTAACAACCCCCAAACAACAATCTTCTCAGTGTACCGCGCAGAGAGAATTTTTCCCCAAAATAACCTCTCTGCTGCTTCACACATGCACAAAATATGATTGTATAAGTTTTGGCCAGCACTGCTCTAATGCCCAGCTCCGCCTTTAGATAGGGTTGACATGAACCGTTGTAACATATATTTTGCACAACTTTTTTAATAAAGTTTTATTATTAGCGTCTAAACCATGATTCATTGCACCTTTCATTATTTTTGGTATGGCAATACTACACTCCGTGCAACTATGGTTACACTTGCAACAGAAATTTACACGTGTTTGAAGATAATACAGAGCAGAGATAATGAGATAGGAAACTTCTAAAAAATGCAACTCTGGTTGTCAAATCGTGTGTTCATGGTTGTGTAATTGTATGGTAGTATTTGTGAATGTGTAACGTCGATAATTGACGTTTTTGCTTAGAAACTCACTACCATTAGACCAAACAAATCAATATAGCTTAAAAACTCACCACCATTAGACCCAAACAAATAATTTTTTTTCCTTACCTTTGACATTTGTCAGAGATACCAATTTACTTATATACTCAAATCAATGAATGAGCTTATGAAAGTTAGATATTTACAAATACGCTACTTAACAATCACTCGCACTTAATAATCGAGTGATAACTTCAATTTGGAATATAGAATGGTATATGTACATTGAGTGTACTATACGATATATTTTAATTTAAATATTTTTTTAGTTTCATTTAAATATTTTGTTTACCGCAGAAATAAAAGCCGTCAAAGGATCGTAAATATACATTAACTCTGAACAATTTGACGCTTGTTTTGGTAGACTATACAATTAAGTGCGAAAAGCCAAATATTTTGTTCAACTTTTAAAGAAACGTTTTAATATACTTAATATACTTTTAATCGAAATTTAAAACATGTCTGTTATTATTTAACTCTCAAGTACTACAAATTAATTTTTATTACTGAGAAAAAAATTTTCTCAAGTTCTGGAATATTAGAAAATTGAAATAAGTTATACACATATTGTATATTGTTTTGTTTTACTCATTTGTAAACATATTTGTTTTACTTAATTTGCACTTTCAATCTCAATAAATAATAATAAAATTTACCAAAAATGCTTGCCAAAAAAATTTAGAAATATATAACCTAAAAAACACAATATTAAAAGTAAATAGGTTGTTAAATTTAATAAATATATAGGCAAATGAAAGTTGGTGTTGGCATATCTACATATTTAATTCACCTCATTATTACATTCGGTTTTCTGGTTTGCAAACTTCAAACTTTTTTGCTCACTTTGGTACTTAACCTGTCTTTTACCGCCGTTTCTTTAAAGAAACACTAACTTTAAAAAAATCCTTAAATTCACTGTTCCTTTTTTTTAAAAAAGTATTAGCGCTTTTTGATAAATTTGTTTGTGTATTATAAAACTGCATACATTTTTTTAAAAATTTTAACGTTTTACTTGGTTTAGCAATGAGTTAACCAGTTACATCTTTTTTAGCCCGTTTTAAAGCAATTTTTTCTAAATATAAATAAAATATGTATCCATGTTATTGATGTTAAATCTTAAAATATATGTTTGAAATTATAGAAAAATTACTATAAGTATTAGGTTTTTCAAATATTTATCAGTTTTTTTATTGCATAAAGAAAGTTTTTGGTTTAAAGCAACACTCTATAAACACTACAAATATTTTTTTAAAATTTTTCTGAGTATGCAGAACTTTTAATTTGTTGTCCAATAGCCTACCCTGTAAAAATGTTCTACATCGGGGCATGGATTCTTGTATCGGCAAAAGACAGGTTAAGTACTGCTGCTAGTGTGCTACGATTTAACCAAGATGTTGTTTTTTTTAGTTGAAAGATGCACTAGTACGCTCATATATGCGTAATTTATTAACCATTATTGTAATTAAGCTTTCCTTTTCATGTTATTAACAAATTTTTCATTTTATTTAAGTACACGTTTTTCTACTTCCCGTCATTTTTCACCTCAACTGAATTTTTTAATTCAAGCTGCATTGCTATTTTGCAATTTACGCAAATTTATTAATTCTCATTTGTTTTTCTACAGATCTTTTACGTATCATATAATACTTTGTAAATTTTCTATTTTCTATTATATTCTATTATAATTGCTTGGTATGCATTGCGTATGTTTTATCCAATAAGAATATCATTCTCTTATTTGTTAATAACAATTTAACAAATTGCATTTGAAGTCATTGTATTTAATAATTTGAATACATAATTGGTGAAGGTTTTATTTTGAAAAATTCTTTGATTTGTATACTTTCAATAATTTTTATTTTTCATCTTTATTTCTTATTTGTATAATTACATGAATGTCTTATTTTATCTTTATTTGTATATGGGTGACATAAGTTGATATCGGAATATCAGTTGAGTGTACAGAAACATTGCTCAATACCATCCTGAATGCGCATCTAAGAGTTTTCTAAAGAGGAAAAAATTCAAAATTGAATTTACTAAAATAAAGGAAAGAACAGCATTAGCAGTGCTAGTTAAAATAAATTTTAAACCAGAGAGATTACTATCTTCAATATATATATTTCAAAACTTAAAACAATATGAAGATTTTGATTAACTAAAACGATGGAATTAACAAATTCCATCAGTTTCGTAATCAAATTAAAATTAACCTAAAGATAAAACCAATTACCAAATTGGTAAATGATTTAGCAAAACTAGATACATAAATACAAGACATATATGTACACATATAAAAAATTCATATAAGTATAACTAGTAAAAGGTTACACTAAATGGGATTGAAATTTTACCATCATTTGCGTCAATGTTTTCCCCATATTGATTGAATAGATCTTACAGCTGCGTGTGACGGACCATGAAGAATTTAGTCACAAATAAATACATTTTTACATTTATACATTTTATTTTAGGAATTGATACATATTTTGAGTAATTTTTCTTAAATAGGAATGCCGTATATTTTCATATTTCAGAAATAAATTTTTTATATATCATTTTTTATATTATTTATTTACAGAGTATATTTAATATAAACATCGTATGATTTTTGTATACTTTTAAGTTAAATTTTTTTTAAAGCCTATTTTATGTAATTGAATGCAATATTTATCTTTGAATTTGTGATATCTTTAATTTTTTAAATGTTTAGTTATTGTTTTATTATTTTTAATTTTAATTATTATTATATTTTTATATTTGTGTATATTTTTATTATTTGTAATAATTTATTATTATTATGAATTATTAAGTTTTCCATTTTTAATTAAAAAGTTTTCTAAAGTGTTATTGTTTGAACATCTAAAATTTTTTTAAGTATTTCAAAATTGGTTATATTTTTAAATGTTGTTTTTTAGATATTTTTTCTTTAGCTTTCGCGTCTTGTAATTCGTAGTTTTTTATTAATTTTATTTATTATTTAATTGCATTTTTGCGAAGCGTGATCCGCCCAATACTGACTTATGCCTCAGTAGTCTGGTGGTGCGCGCTAAAAACTAAGTGCAACACAAAGCCGCTGGAAAGGGTGCAACGATCATGCTGCATCGGGATCTGCGGAGCGTTAGGCACTACCTCAACAAAGGCGATGGAGGTTATCCTCTCCATACGCCCAATAGATATACAAGTCAAGTATGAAGCAGCCGTAACTGCAGCAAGACTGAGAGTCCTGGGCTCCTGGTATGACAGGAACCACATTACAGGACATCAGACCATACTGGACCATATGAATGTAAGGCCTGGCGAATGGGATTGCGACCGTATTCCGGAAATCCAGTCCAGAACGCCAGTGGAATCCATCATACCAAGGAGATGCGATTGGAACACTGCATGTATAGGCGATATGAACCATAGCATTCACCTATACACGGACGGATCGAAAATGGACGGGCGCACAGGAGCCGGTTTTTACTGCATGAACAATAACTATGGAGTAAGCATCAGATTACATGACACCAACACAGTCTTTCAGGCTGAAATTGTTGGTATTATGGAAGGTGCTAAATGGCTGAGAAACAACACTATCCCAAGTGGGAGTTGTAAAATATTTTCAGACAGCCAAGCGGCTATCATGGCAATATCGAATGACCAGGTGACATCGGAGGTAGTACGCAGCTGTAAAGCAGCTATTACACTGCTGCAGAGGTATTTAATACAACTGGTATGGGTGCCTGGACATCGAAATATTGAAGGCAATGAAAGGGCTGATGAGCTAGCACGAAAGGGCACCTTGTTGGATGAGGTTACCCTAGCGGCCAAAAAGCCTTTTCAAGCCCTAAAAAACCAAATAGCGGACTGCGCAGACAATCTGCATCATAGGGACTGGACCGCGTCGAACGGCTCCAGGGTCACGAAAAAACTCTGGGGCAATCCTGACGCGGCCCAAACTAGGAAGCTTCTGTCTAGAAGTAAGGCGAAACTACGAACAATTATAGGTGTTCTGACAGGACACAATGAACTCAGAGGCCACCTGCGGAAGTTACGTAGCATAGAATCTGACTTGTGCAGGTCCTGTCTGGAATACCCAGAGACACTAGAGCACTATCTATGTGACTGCCCTGCATTTGGCAGGGTAAGGCTACAAACACTGGGCTCCACTCAGTTAACTACCCTTGAGGAAGTTGGCCGCAAGGGCTGGAACTCTATAAAGAACTTCGTGCAGGGCACGGAGTTCTTTGATTAAAAGCGGAAATGGTACCATTCCCCACACCCCCCACCCTCCCCCCCCCCCCTCCTCTCCTCGTTCCTTTCCATAGGAGGAGCACAATGGGCCACAAGGCCTAAGTGCGTCCGGTCGCTTGCGGCCGGAAGACTCTAGGGAGTCCCTCTAGTTTAACCTAACCTAACCTAACCTAATTGCATTTTTAAGCATTTATACATATCTGTTTTTTGTTAACTTATTCCCTTCAGTAGATAAGAATTATATAACAATAGAACCAACAGTGTACATTGCGAGATCAGTAGTTGAAACTAGTGTCGATCTCAACTTAATATTAATTGACATTAAATTAACACAATTGTAAATAAAAATATATGACAGATAATTAAAATATACAAATAAAAAGAGAAAGGAAATATTTTTTAATATGAAGAATAAAACTAAAATTAAAAAATTAAAAATTTAAATTGCAATAAAATGAAAGTTAAAAATAAGATAAATAAAACAGAACAAATATGAGAAATAAACATGAGAATATTAAACACTAACTAACGAAATAACTAGAACACAATACGCATAGCATTTTTTTAGGAGAAATAGTTGCCTAGTTGCACATCGTAGGTATTTAGTTAGAACGTCAATATGACCAGTCCAATTAATTTTGCTATCTAAATGAAGTCCCAAATATTTATATGAAATTACGCAACCAATAATACAACAACTTGGGCAGCAGTTCATCGAGTTATTATTGATCAGGTAATTGATAGCCCAAGTCAAAGGTACATTTTTGCAGCCTGGACCATGGAATACGAAGTCATCAATAACAGGCGGTTTACCTCTAGCACAAAATAACATAATTTTAGACTTCTCACTTAGAACAAGCTTGTTCATAAGAAACCAGTGTCTCAGTAGTATTAAGTCGTATTTATGACCACAGTCAGTCTAGGAATCGAATCACTTGTATAAGTACAGGCCAGATCATCAGCAAACGCGACCGGCAGATCGACAGCAGAGAATTTATAAAGATTAGAAACAGAATTGGCCCTAGCACAGATCCTTGCGGAACGCCAATATTGATTGTAGAAACAGGCGAGAAGTCACCACCAATTCTAACTCTCTGCTGTCTATCGGTTAAATAAGACCGAAACCAATTTTGGACGTTATCTCTAAATCCACAACCGTACAGTTTATCTAAGAGTATTACATGATCCACAGTGTCAAAAGCTTTCTTTATGTCAATGAATAGCGCCGCAGTAATCGACTTATTATTCATGCTGTTATAAATGTTACAACAAAAGTTAAGTAGAGCGTCTTCAGTGGACTTTCCCTCACGAAAACCATATTGACAATTATTAAAGAAACTTTTTTCATTGAGAAAGTTGACGATTCTTGTTTTAACTGCTTTCTCGAAAATTTTCGAGAACGTCGGCAGGATTGAAATTCATTCAATGACAACTTATCACCTTTCTTATGCAAAGGAATAACCTCAGCCACCTTGAGTCCAACCGGAAAGATACCCTGTTCGATACTATCATTAAAAATAACTGACAATATTTCAGCAATATAAAGAGCAATATTTTTTAAAAAGTTACTTGAGAAGCAATGTGAAGTAGATGAATTGGAGCTTTTTAAGGAATGAATGATTGAAAATATTTCAGTGGCAGAAATAGGCTCGAAGAAGAAGCTCTCTGCTTTAAAAACATCATTAAAATTGCAATCACAAGAGACAGTATTAGCCCCATTGGCTGTCATAACATCAGTCGCAACATTTGAGAAAAATGTATTGAACTCATTAGCCATTGACTTTGGAGATGAAATAGAACTATGCTCGGTGTCAATTTTAGAAATGATAACGTGATTTTTCGTTTTACCCAGCAAGTCGTTTACTAGGCTCCATTCTTTCTTTGGAGAAATGTTTGTCTTTAGCTTATTAAACTCATTTACATAAAATGTTTCTTTTGCTAAAGCTACATCTTTGATGATTGTTTTACAAAAATATTTATACCGGTCTAGCAACGCCATATCCAAGGGTTTTTTTTGTTTTTATGTACAATTTATTTTTTTAGACGAATCAGTTTTAAAAGCGGCGAAATCATCCAGGGTTTTAGCTTTTGTCTTTTGCACGCTGAGAACTACCATACGAACAACTAGTAGTATGCTTAGACAGTATATCAATAAAGTTATCATAAGCCACACTAGGGATCAGATGCATTGTAGACTGTTGCCCAAGTCTCGGTTGCTAGTTTATGATTTAAGGTAGCAAAATCTGTTCTGCGGACAGAATAAGTGCAGGATCGAGTGATAGATTTCTTCATCATGCCATCATGGAATCCAAGGCAATCCAAGCAATAATAATAAAAATTTCGTTAAATATTAACCTAAATAAATTGGCGTTAAGATGCCTAGTGTGACACCCCACAAAGCAAATTGTCAAATTTTACATGACAGAATGTAAACAAACACACCGAAGTAGAACAAGAATGATTTTGTTGCTGTCAAATCATTAGAAATAGCCCGGAGACAAGATACAAAATGGAACGCAAACCAGAGCAACAAACTGGATTGCAAGCTTTTTTCTCGATCTCCATAAGAGCCCATGTAAATTTGACAGCTAAAAAGTATCTTGTATCCTGTTGCTCCGATTGTGTTTAATGCTTATGCCTGCGGCAGAATGCCACAAAAGTTTCCAGTCATTGCTAAGTGGATAAGAAATAACTATTAATATGAAAATATTTTAATAATATGAAAATAACTCTTGACATTTGCAGTGATTGTTTTCACTGATCTCCTGATTTTATTATGTAAACTCTTGGCACACTTCTTTAGAAATGTAACATTTGCATTGAATTTACTTCTGCTTGTCATTGTGG
>OX451347.1:18607165-18728366 GCA_949629155.1 Myopa testacea
CTTAGATCTGCTTCCAAACCACGTATACACATTTATATACGATTTATTTTAATATCTCTTAATTTAATACGCTTCTTAATTGAATTTAATTCAATAAAGAAAAATGATTATCCGATTCCTTCAAAAACTTTCTGTAAATAAACGAAACGTCATTTAAAATGTCATAAAACCATGACGTCATATGGTGAATAACACGTACACTATACGTGCAGTAAATATTAATTTTATTTTGACACATTTTTTGGCGGGAAAAGAGTTTCCCATCTCATTATCTCTGATACAGAGTTTTTGCAAAATCTTTAGTTTCAGTGCTTTAACAAAATTTATTATTGAAGTGAGATCAAATTGAAAAAAATACTGGTAAGTAGGATAATGTTTCTTCTTTCAAGTGGTATATCAATTGTTATGGAAAAATTATATTCAAAGTGTATACGTATATAAATGTGTATACGTGGTTTGGAAGCAGATCTAAGGCAGCATATCTACAATCGAATAGCTATCAACGTCGCAATTGAAAAGAGGAAAGTACTGGACGAGAATCCGTGATTGTGTCTGTCCGGGTCTGTGTAAAATACTCTTGACCAAGCTGATGAAGACAAAATATCGGTGACAGCAGGTCAGTGTAAACAAGCCATTGGTACCGTGTGAAGGTGCTGGAAGTTTTGGTAGGCGAAATATCAACGGTGCCAAAAAAAAAGAACAACTAAAACCACAATGACAAGCAGAAGTAAATTCAATGCAAATGTTACATTTCTAAAGAAGTGTGCCAAGAGTTTACATAATAAAATCAGGAGATCAGTGAAAACAATCACTGCAAATGTCAAGAGTTATTTTCATATTATTAAAATATTTTCATATTAATAGTTATTTCTTATCCACTTAGCAATGACTGGAAACTTTTGTGGCATTCTGCCGCAGGCATAAGCATTAAACACAATCGGAGCAACAGGATACAAGATACATTTTTAGCTGTCAAATTTACATGGGCTCTTATGGAGATCGAGAAAAAAGCTTGCTATCCAGTTTGTTGCTCTGGTTTGCGTTCCATTTTGTATCTTGTCTCCGGGCTATTTCTAATGATTTGACAGCAACAAAATCATTCTTGTTCTACTTCGGTGTGTTTGTTTACATTCTGTCATGTAAAATTTGACAATTTGCTTTGTGGGGGTGTCACACTAGGCATCTTAACGCCAATTTATTTAGGTTAATATTTAACGAAATTTTTATTATTATTGCTTGGATTGCCTTGGATTTCATGATGGCATGATGAAGAAATCTATCACTCGATCCTGCACGTATTCTGTCCGCAGAACAGATTTTGCTACCTTAAATCATAAACTAGCAACCGAGACTTGGGCAACAGTCTACAATGCATCTGATCCCAGTGTGGCTTATGATAACTTTATTGATATACTGTCTAAGCATACTACGCTTAGTCTAAGCATATTTAATACGCTTCTTAATTGAATTTAATTCAATAAAGAAAAATGATTATCCGATTCCTTCAAAAACTTTCTGTAAATAAACGAAACGTCATTTAAAATGTCATAAAACCATGACGTCATATGGTGAATAACACGTACACTATACGTGCAGTAAATATTAATTTTATTTTGACACATTTTTTGGCGGGAAAAGAGTTTCTTTCCCATCTCATTATCTCTGATACAGAGTTTTTGCAAAATCTTTAGTTTCAGTGCTTTAACAAAATTTATTATTGAAGTGAGATCAAATTGATAAAAATACTGGTAAGTAGGATAATGTTTCTTCTTTCAAGTGGTATATCAATTGTTATGGAAAAATTATATTCAAAGTGTTTACGTAAACTTAAAATAAGTCCGCTTTAAGCAAACATTTTTTAGAGATACATAATCTTTCCATCTTTTTATGCCACGTGTAAATTTGTGCATTTATCTATTTGTGAACATTATTGTTCACGTGTTTCATTAGCAATGTCTTGTAATCCGTTTAAACTTGCTAAAATGTCGCAAGAACCGCCAACTCGTGGTCGACCGCCTTTGGGCACGCCTACACCATAGTCAATAAAGGCCTACATTCCACCATATGACATACGGTATGATCAAGTAGGTCATTGGTGCGAGTTTCTCGATAGATCGGGCAAGAGAATGTGCAAAATGGCTGGTTGCAAATCACAGACACAAGCTTTCTGTGTAAAATGGAAGCTCAACTTATGTAACTCATACACTAAAAAATGTTTTTACACATTTCATAATAAATAATACTATCAACCAAAAGTAACTTCAAACATATGTATTTCGCTAAATAAACTATCATAATAAACAATCCTCATTAAAAAATATTTTATTCAGGGTGTGACAAACGATTAAAATTCAATTGCACTCACTTTTCGTTCTTCAAAAATACAATCATAATTCGAGTTTTCACGAACGAACGTAAGAACATAGCGAGCAGAACCCTTTCACTCACTCACAAACGATCTAATGCTCGGAGCACAAAGCGATTGTATTGAATTGCGTCGCGAGCGCAGGTAATATATTGTTAACGAGCGCTCGTTTAAAACGAGTTTTTGGCGAAGAATTTTTAACCAGGAAAGAACGTTCCCTCAAAATCGCAATTGTAAACCTCGCGAAGATTGAATATCAATCGTTCGCGAACGTTCGCTACCTAGTAATTAATGACTACCTGAAATTTGGATTTCGGTTATTTTTTTTTTTCTAGTTTTTTTATAATAATTTTTTTTATTTATTGCATCTGGACTCATTTGTACTTAAGTTCGAGACAATTCCAACACAGCAGCGTAAAAACTCTGTTTTTCCATTGTTAATTTTAAATCGATGGTATCTTCGCGCTTACTAATTTTTTTACTAGTAGATGTTTCACCACTTCCAAAATTATATCTATGAACACATTCATAATGTCTTTTGATGTTTCCTAAAATATATCCTTTTAAAAGTTTGTCGCACAAGACACATTTTGACAAATTTGTTTCTTTGTTAAAAGCAACCAATTTAGAATTATCAATATTTGAAACTCTTCCCATTATAATGCACACAAAAACACAATAAACTCTGAGAAAAACTTGTAATTAAGGCTTAAGGCGCTGAGGATGTGTGTTCAATTATATCGTGATTGATTGTGAACGCTCGCGAAGGCTCACGAATGTTTGCGATTGTATCGGTTAGGCGGCCAACCAATCGCGAAGATTTTATGCATACGTTCGTCAGCGCCAAACGTTTGCTACCTGCGAGTGTTACTGAGCTCAGCTTCTTTGTGAGTGAAACTCACGATCGTTCGCTGACGATCGTATTTTGCAGTAACAAATTCAGTCAAATTAATGAAAAATACATTCGCGATCGTATTTGTATCGTTCGCGATTGTATTTTGGCGCACCCTGGTTTTATTCCTAAAAATCGAAATCTCATTTTTTATATTATTTTGTTCATACATGCCCAGGTCCGCCTTTAGGCGGGGCAACCACTTTTACTTGTAGCAGCTAAACAAATAATCAAAACTTAAAATTGACTTCATATTAATTTTTCTCCACCCTAAATTAGCTTAAATTAATTTTTTGAGGTCAAATAAAAATTGTGGCATGAGGGTTAATAACACATTTTACTTAGTAAACAATTAATAAATGAAAAAAATTATAAAATAAAACCGTGGAAAACAACAGCAAAAACAACAAAATCAAACAATAAAACCGTAGAAAACAACAGCAAAAACAACAAAATCTGAGGTGCGTCAGCGTCCCCAACATATGTCCAGAAAAGTGGCCTTACCAGTTGGGGCTATCAACGAGTATGTATCGAAGAGATTACTAAGGCGAATTCGAGGCAGAGAAATTTTCATTTCACAATTCACAATTCACAATTACATTTTATGGCTTTTGATTGAAATTTTGGTTTTTCTAACTTCGTTCTGCTTCATGGTCGGTGTCCAAGCTTTGTAAAACGTTGGCTCAAATTACGATAATACATTTATACTTCTATACTTTACACACTATTTTTTTATTTTTCATATTTATTTGGTATAAAGTAGTCTCTGAGCTAGTTTCTTGTTGCAAATGCATAGTTATTCGCTTATTGACAACGATTAAGAATATAAAATTACGATTAAAAATTCCAGAATGGTCGCATTTATATTTTTTCATTTGTTCTCTAATATTTTTGCAAATTAAGTAATGCTATACATCGTTGATGCACTCGGGGGTCAAACTTCCGTTTGCACCTACCATTTTACCTTCAGTAAATTCACCTTGTTTGTTTCATAATGGTGAAAATATCAATGAATTTGTAATTAAGAAGAATGTTATATAGTACCATTTATAATATAATTTTTTCATTATATATGCATACACTAACATTTTTTATTTATTATAGTTCACATTATTATTTCACTAACTTTAATGGATATTTTATATAATGAATATTTATAATTCTGTAATTTATTTTACATTAGCATTATTGATTAATCTTTATATTATTATATACTTTATTGAAGTAAAATTTTAAGTTTCAGTTTCTTTGTTATATGATCTGGTCGTTTCTTCGACAGTTTGACAATTTCTATGTTATTGGTTTGTGCATATTTGCTTGCACGTATGTATGTAATTGTATATTATTAACCCTAGAAAGATAATCTGCGTAAAATTTACGCATGCTCTTGAAACATATTGCTATTTCTCTTTATTTACAATGAATTCGCCGTCGTACTCTTTAGACATTTCAGTCGTTGATCACAACTTTAACGAGATACATGTGTCGCTGCGGTAGGTGTTACCAATTTTGAAATATAACGGGTATGTGAGTCAAAATTACGCATGATTATCTTTAAAGTGACTTTCAAAATTTTTGCTTTTAAGAACATTCATGTTGTTTGTTTTTTTGATAACCACTTTTTTGTGTAAACTGTTAAATGTTATTGTAGATTTCGATATCATGACTGAACAAAATTATGGCACGTCGGAATTTGAATGAAGATGCTATCCTAGCTGCCCTTTTAGAGACTGATGACGAGATTATTTGTGAAGAGACGGATAGTGAAATAGAAAACCATGAAAGCGAAGATGACGCACAGAGCGACATTGAAGAAGCTTTCGAAAATTAAGCTGCCCATCAAAATTAAGGCGAAAAGCAAATGCATCGTGCAATAAATGCAAAAAAGTTATTTGTCGTGAGCTTAATGTTGACATCTGCCAAAGTTGTATCTAACTAGTTTTGAAAAAGCTTTATATATTTTTTTTATTAAAAATACTTTGTTTATTTAGTATATCTATTAAAATGACTGACTAGAAGCCCAAAAAAGGGTGATAAGTTTCCAAAGAAATATGATCTTTAAGTTTTGTTAATTACTGAAGTTGTTATTTTGTTTTTGTTTTTTCTTATAATAAATATATATAAAAATATCTAAAAGTCGGGTATTTTTACTTCACTTTTATTGAAAAAAGTAATCAACATTAGTTTATTTTAATTCGATCAACAAAATGCTTCTATTTAGCTCTCCAAAAAGCATGCGTAAATTTTAGGCATGATTATCTTCAACGTATATCAGATTATGATTATCTTTCTAGGGTTAAAAAATATTGTACGGGTGCAATAGCCCTACAGGGGAATCAAACACCCTAAAAAATTGGTAACGTGCTGCAACTTCCTGGGTGGCGTGAAAATGCGTTATTTAAACATACTTATAACTTTTATGTCATGAAATTTTATAAATTGACTTAAAAACGTTCTATTCAAATATGTTGTTGCATTGTTTTCTATAAAAACTAATTGTATTTGATTGTATGTACTTTATAGATACCAAGCTAAATAACTGACCACATGCTGATCCATATTCGATTAACTGCCGTACATAAAAATGCAGAATCTACAAAGATGCTTCGTGCCAGCGATGTATTTAAGCTCGTTTACATGTCAATATGGTTTGTCGAATTTCTCTTGAGTCAGAGAAGTTTCTTCCAGTCGTCCTTTTACCAATGACACATTCTCATATGGTTGTATCTTAATCGGAAGAAAACAAAATAATATATTAAGAATACATTCTTGATGTGCTTAATGTCTTTAAATGCATATATTGTTTGAACCAGCTTGCGAGACAAATATCTACATCACCGACAGGGACAGGGAATGCTACATCTATCTTTTCCAACTAAATTCTTAAATCGAACTCGCATATTCTTCATATCCTTCGCTTCTTGTTCGAGAAGTCGTGCTTGGGCTTCTACCTTAAATATGAAGCAAGCAAGTAGTCAGTTCTTAATCCAGATGCTTGCATTACTTTGTGTTGAGGATACAGCAATAATTTTGTATTATCTGCAGTATTTTTACTATCTTTGTTTCTCCTGGCATCTCTTCATAATCTGCGTAAAATGAATTAACTTATTTATGTTCTTATTAAAATTATACTCAGTCTTACCATACCTTAGGTTCGTGCAATAGAGGACTTAAATACTTTTCATTCCAAATATCTTCTGTTTCTTTAATCAGCTTAATTATACTTTTTTAATCAGTTTCCTTATATTGGAAACAATAATTTCAATAATAAATAAACGTGGTGAAACATGAAACAGCTGATTTTTTTTAACATACTGTATGATAGAAAACAAGAACAACATATGGTCGCTCTCACGTATATCGTACATGAATTCTATCCTATCTTTATCGTGTCCTATCTTTTAATCTCTGCTTATAAGCATCACACGCAGTTCGAGTCCAACCAATCGGTATGTCAGAGAAGGTGAGTGTTTTAGATCAGCTCCTACGAAATTTAGTGAACAATATATCGTTTTTTTTAACAGTTTTTACTTAGAAGTGCCTACGATATAGTAGCAAAGCTTTTGCAATTGCTACCTGGGACACTGAACTACAAAGTGTATTGCGAAATTATCGTGTGAAAAAACAGATAAGAAGAAATTTTTATTTTTCACGGATTGGTCGATCACCAGTAAAGTTAAATAACGCTAGACAGAATATGCGTGCAAGCTCTTCTCCGCCAATCTTATTAAAAGATAACGCAGAATCGCTTCCTATTACATGCCATGATGAGCGACCGTAAAGCTATACAATGAAACTTGCGCAGATATATTACAAAAAGATAAAAGGAAAATACAGTTGCGTACTGATAGGGCGTGTGGATATGTCACCGATCGTTCGTCAGACATCTCCGCTTATTAAACAACGCTCGGGCAAAGGTTCTAAACGTGAACGGGAAGAAGTCAAATTGACGCAATCCAGAGCGAAGAAAGTTCCTGAGCATATTTACGACAATCGAGAAAAAAATCGAGGTGAAAGCCCAAGAGAAAACGCAGCGAACCTAACACTGGCGAATGGAAAAAAGTGTCACGAAAACCAGTAAAAAACCCAGCAGGTAAGAAATCTGTTAGTTCCTTCGGTATGATTACTACTGAAGCGATAGTCATTGGAGAGACAGGTAGCCTCTCCTATAGCGACACCCTTAAAAAGGTTAAGACCGACTCCAGTCTGTCTAAAATGGGAGAGAATGTAGTAAAAATTAGAAAAACTCAAAAGGGTGAAATGCTGTTTCAACTAAAAAAGTCTACAGAACTTAGCGCGCAGGGCTTCAAGCAAGAGCAGCAAAAAATTCTTGGCCGAGCAGGCAAATGTCAGGGCAATGGGAAATGATTCTCTAATCGAAATTAGCGACTTTAACGAAAGCACCACGAAAGAAGAAGTAATGGAGCTGCTGGTGCTACGTGCAAAGAACCAAGATCCATGGATTTCAAATTCATGCGAAAAAACATATGGTGAAACACAAACAGCAGTTATACGGGTTTCTATGAAAGATGCAAAAATCTTATTGGAAGAAGGCAAAATACGGATTGGCTGGATAGTCTATTGAATAAGAAAGAGCCTCAGATGTTAGATGTTTTAAATGCCTCGACTTCGGACATATGGTGAAAACATGCAAAGCGGCGTCAGACAGAAACAACTGCTGCTTTAATTGTGGAAATCCAGGATCTTGCTAAAGATTGCACCCATAAATCCTTATATGCGCGAGCAAGAACATCGATAGCAGCCATGCTATGGGTGGAATTAAGTTCCCGTCATATAAAGCTGGAATATCTGTACGCAAATGAAACTTCTTCAATTAAATCTTAATCATTGCGAAGCGGCTCAAAAGCTATATCGTTGTAGAGCAGAAAATCGATATTGCAAGAATGGCTGAACAATATCGAAATCTAAACGGATGGAATTCTGATAAGAAAGAAAAGGCAGCGATATGACTTTGTGGTGATCAGAAAATGGAGAACAGAAAAGGCCTCAAACTTCTAAAGACTACTTTGCCGCAGTAAAGGTAAGTGGAATTTATATATATAGCTGCTATTTACCGCCAAGTTTAAGAATTACCGAGTATGGCGAAGTTATCGATCTCCTGATAAATGATGTACGCACCACAACTCCTGTAATAATAGCATAGATAAAGGCATAGATTTCAATGATTGGGCGACCGGGTGTGGTTGTAGGTTCACTAATGAAAGAAATCGAATTCTGCGTCGTCAATCAGAAACAAACCAAAGCGTATCCATTAGCAAAGGCTGGAAAATTCAAACCCTAGATGAAGAAGTGTTTGCAGAAATGCTTTCTGTGGCTGTCCCACCAGGAAGCGCTGAACAAAGACCTAAGGGCATCTTGTGATGCCTCTATGCGTAAAAAAGGAAGCAGGCCAATCCATCGCCCGGTATATTGGAGGATGAATAAATCGACCAGTCGTGCAGAAAGTGCATTTACGCACGGCGCATGCAACAACGCGCGCAAAGAATTAAAAAAGGCCATTAAAAAGAGCAAGCAGGCTTGCTTCAGAGAGCTTTTTAATGATGCTAATGCAGATCTATAGGGAGGTGCGTAACGTACCGTTATGTCAATGGCAAAATCTTCTGCCTGCCAGATCCCCAGATATTTCCAATTTATGCAAAATGTGCATACTTTCCTCGCCATGAGCCCCACATGCCTCGGTCGATAATTGCACTCAATGAACCGCCGCCAGCAGTTACCAAAGAAGAAGTCTTTGCAACAATAACGAGTTTGCAAACAAAGCGCCTGGCCCAGATGGTATCCAAAATGAAATCCTCAAGATGGCATACAGGGTGCAGGAGGAGCCCTTTTTGGAGATCTTCAACGGTTGTCTGTTAGAGGGTATCTTTCCAAAAATATGGAAAGTACAACGCTGTATGGTGGAAACTCTAGGTAAAGTACTCGAATGTATTATCTTTGAACGCCTACAAAAGCATGTTAATGAAGTAAAAGCTTTTTCAGAACATCAACACGGTTTTCGGAAAGGCCGATCAAACCTTGATGCGCTGTGCGAGTTGGACACAATTTGTGTACGGTGCAATAGTCCCTGTGAAAACGCACACATTATTTTTTTAGTGCGAGGGTCTTGCGCAAATAAGAGCAACAATTGAAGGTATATTTCACCAGCTAATAACACCGAACAATCTATTAGCAACAACCTAATAACAAACGCTTGAGCAGTAATGCTCTAACAGCCTCCCGACGTAATACTTAGCGGTGCCTCCGGAAGGAATAAGGCATCTCCCGTATAGACGAGAGCAGATGTTTAGCGGGTTAAAGTCACGCACTGACTATAAGGTTGTTGAAGCTTTTACTCCTTGTTTAAAAAAAAAAATACTGCGTTATTTCGACATGTTTCGGAGAAGAAAATATTTCTTCCATTGGCAATAAGTTTTTTATTTAGTTTCGCTGTTAAAAGTTATTCCGTTAAAAATTCCGCTGTAATAATACTAATATTTCAGCCACTTAATTAAGTAAGGATAATTTTCGGATGACGAAAATTACCGCACAACAATACTACGCATCACATGTTCGTAAATGAGGCAACCATGATTGGTGCGAAAACTCACCACAGAACATGAAGCTGAAAGCAACACAAACAGAGCAATGAATAACAACGGGAACATGTTCACCATCAAATGAAAAGAGAGCGACAACGGGTTCTTGTTCGGTGTTTGCCCACCAACAGAATTGCCTAAATAGTGGTGGCAGAGTGTAACATCAGATAGGGATCATCAAGCCAAAACTTCGCATTTCGCTGCAACAGAGGTAGTATACCAGTTAATAATTGTGAACCAAATTGAGTAAATAAAAATAAAATAAAATACAACCGAATCCAAATCTTGTAATTCGAACCCTGGAGGCCGCTGAGATTATCCCGGCCGAAAGTTCGTTACAAGTGGCGCCCGAGCATGCAGTTTGATTGCACAAAAGACAAAAACAGAAAATGAGGCGACGACAAAATAGTACAAATTGGATGTGTGTACAAACTCTCCAAGGAAAATCTGAGGAGCATCATGTTGACGTATGGACTCAACACATACGACTCGTGGGAAGACCAACGAAAACGGTTCTGCGACTGGATCAGTGACGAGATCATTCGGGCATTCGAGCTGAAATATGGCAGGAGAAGCGCATCGACACAGCAACCGAGAGTGAAAACTCCGGAATCAAACCAGACCAACAAGAAGCAATGACGGACAGACGAAAAGTAATCGATACGAAAACTCCATTCGTCCGAAAATGGTCAGAAACAATTAAGGTATGTATTAAAATCAATAATCTTAAAGCCCATAATTTTCTCTTTTCAACGATATATAATATGTTGGAATTGCTCTAACATTTCCGCTCACACTTACTGAAGTATACAAAATTTGAGTTTTACAAACCCCAAAATTTCCATTTTTTAGCATTAACCCTCGTTTGAAATATTGAGAATTATAATCAAAAAGCGCGGCCGCAGGCCACACACGCGTCCTAAAATTGGCCACACAACACTATTCCGTTGCTTAGCCGGTGTTTGACATACTGAGGGTTATAATTAAAAAGAGCGGCCGGAGACCGAAGGCCTCACACTCATCCTAAAATTGGCCACAAAGCACTATTCTGTTGCGTAGCCGGTGTTTAGCTATATAATCCGCTTTGCCCGCAAGACAGGACAGATCACGAGACGAACGGAGACGACGAGGACTACGAAATTGTACCCGACGAATAAATTCCTACTTAATAAATAATAATTAATAAAAAAAACACATCATGAAATACACATAAAACAATGTTTTTAAATAATCATCCCTTCTGCAATTTACCAACCGTAACGGTAAGTATGACATATTATATATCGCTGAATAGAGCAAATTATTATTAAATTATTATTAATTACCTTAACCCTTCCCCTTCCCCTTCCCCCTGAAGGTTTTATAATGGAACCTCCACCACTTTTTTCTTAAAACTCAAATATCTTTCAAACCGTAACCTTGGCGGTTTAAAAATGTTGTACTAGGGAAACAAGGGGCGTACCTTTCTGTTGACACCTCGATCATTAATATACCTTACCTAATTTCGGAATAATAAAACTTTAAAGAGCTGTCCTTTCACGACCTTCAAACGCCAATAACACCCAAACTAATGCCGCGCCCCTAAAAGCTACAAAAAAATCGGGCCAAAACCGCTAAAGCGAAATTGTTCCGAAAATGATTAACTCTCCTGGTATGTCTTCATAATCTGCGTAAAATAAGTTCACTTATTTGTGTTCTTACTAAAATTACACTCAGTTTTACCATACCTTAGGTTCGTGCTTTAAAGGCCTCAAACACTTTTCATTCCAGGGGGTCAATTCTCGTTCTGTGATACGGTGATGTGAAAAGTTCTATCACGTTATCACTGTGTTTCTGATTCCCGTTGAGTGAAAAAATGATATAAACTGTCAAAAAGTTATCATATTATAAAATTCTTTTCACTTAGTGAATACAATGTGATAAATATGGATAAATCTTGCAGGGGAAAGCTCGCAAGTGAAACCCATAAAGAATTCACCACATTTTATGAATAATTAATTTAATACATAATATTTTTTATGTTAGATGAATATGTAATTTAATTTAACTAATTTAATAATTATATATACATATATATTAAAAAAACAATCTTTTACTGTTCGGACATTTATTACAAATGATTTGAATATTTTACAATTCAATGATCATAATGAATTAAATTATTTAGTTGGATCTTTCTGCAATTCTCTGTAGTTGCCTCCTCGCTACAGGTAAAACTTCATGTAAAATGCCTGGGACGGCGTCATCGTGATCCTCAGGAGTCATCTCAGTCTCCTCGAATGGAACTCTAGCTCAGATGAACGCTGAAAACAATAAAAAAATAATACTTATGCATCATGCATATAACAAAACAGTTGTATTATTTACCTTCGTACACGTCGTCGATTGTTTAAATAGTTCAACCAAATTGTTACTGTCGTGGACATCTTTGTAAGCTTTGTGAAGATTATT
The DNA here is from genome assembly GCA_949629155.1 of Myopa testacea. Classification (NCBI taxonomy): domain Eukaryota; kingdom Metazoa; phylum Arthropoda; class Insecta; order Diptera; family Conopidae; genus Myopa; species Myopa testacea. The sequence goes on from OX451347.1 coordinate 18,619,470, forward strand.
ATTATTTGGTGGACAATTTTTGTATATGAGCTGTTATATTTGAAAGTGGAATAAATCCAGTTTTTTAAAAAAATGAGTTAATGGTTAATGAGTTTTAGTAAGATATAGACACATTCTATCCATATTTATAATCATACATTCAATTGAGTAGGTTTTTTAACAAAGTCAACAAAAGAGTTTCGACTATAAAATGTTATCGCAAAAATATTATTTTTGAAAGTGGTATAAGTCCATTTGGAGCTAAAAAAATCCTTTATTTATTTAAATATTTTCAATAATTATTATTTCCTAATAAAATTTAATAGGTGTGTAGTGTTAAAAACATCACTCGGATTGGATAACGTTTGCCAATATTTTTAAATTGATTCAAACTCAAACCTTTAAATATCTCGATACATGAAAAAATGGACTTATTCCACTTTCAAATATAACAGCTCATATATTTGTGATGTTTTGTGAAGATTGTTTATAAAACTTCGAATTTTGACAACCAAATGAAACTAGGAACGATGGTTGGAGCAACGAAAAATGGTATTGGAACTGTCAAACTTACTTATCGACTTTACACATTGAACGATTGTTTACACAATCTAAAAGAGAATCGCAAAACAGTACCTCGTGAAGTGTAAAGGTGTAAAACTTTTTTTTCACATCACCGTATCACAGAACCAGAATTGACCCCCAGAATACTTACATATATTGATCAGCTTACTTAGCGACTTATTTAATCAGTTTACTTATATTGGAAACAATCATTTCACAAATAAATGAAACCGTAGTGAAACATGAAACAGTGCTTTTTTCAACATGCTGGATGACAGAAAGCAAGAACAACAAAATGGTAGCTCTCACCAAAGAATATGTAATAATATAGAAGACGCATGACTCAAAATTTAAAATTTTTCAAAACAGATGCGGTCGGTCGCAGACAGCGGGTGTAAGCAAATGAGTGAAAACAGCTTCACTACTCGCGAAGTTACTCTCTTTGCCATGCTTCGGTTTTCTCAGCGCTGATAACAAAGCAAAATTGAATGATCTCCTAATGAGTGATGGGTACGGAAGATCTTTTTAATGAGTATGAAGGGAGCGGAAGATCGACTTTGCTTCTGTTATTTTGCACTAACAATGCAAGCGAATATGCGTAAGAAGAGATCGATCCAGCCACTCGTATGCCAAGTAAAGTGTGAAAGAAAGAAACGATCAATTTCTTGAGTACAGCGGGCGATGAGAAGAACGGTGCGATTCGTCTGGATTTGTTTCAAATTTTGCATTTTAAGGTTTTTGAAAGAAATTTTGCTTTTCGTAGCTTTGTTCTGCTTCTTATTCGATGTCCAAGCTATGTAAAGCGCTGGCACGATCTACGTTCCGAGCTTAGCGTGCTCTTGAAGAATTCGTATAGGCAGAAGATTTAAGAAGAAGAATACTTTAGTCGGCATATCTGTATATTTAATACCTTATACAAGTAAAAATAAAAAGTTAATGGAAGCAAAAATAACAAATGAAAGAATGGAAATATTTCAGAGAAAATATTTATATTATGTAGCAACTATACTATTTTTAAAATTAAATTAAAGACTAAAATTTTTAAAATTTATGATTTTAGTTCTATTAAGGAAGCATTGCCTATGGGCTGGCAATAAAACGAAATCAACCCTGCATTAAGCTCAATGTATCGAATTACCAATAACACATATTGGTACAACAATTATATTATAATTTTATACATGTAAAATAACAATTAACAATAACCTAATATAATAATAAACCTAATTTAAAATACTAAACAGTTTATTAAGCCGGCAAAATGTTACAAAAAACAAAATTCCTTTACTTAATAACTTAACCTCCCTTACTTAAACGAAAAAAAATCCAAATCAAAAGACCGATAGACGTAAGCACCTGTTTTTTTATTGTAAAGGAACCAAAAAGAAGTCAAATTCCCTTGTTCCCTCAACCCCTGCTTTCCTGAAGAAATCGTTCAACCGATTCATTCTCATCTCCTTTGACATACAAGATTCCATCGCTCAACTCTTCTTACGCATAATCATTTATGAAGGAATACAAGCGAACCCGATTTGTATTTATACAAAAACAAAGCAATGGCAATGAGAAGCAAATAGCACGAAATTGACACGAAGTTATCAAACAATGAGAGGAGAATAGAGAGAATGCGTAGCAACACAAAAAACTACTCACTGTTGCGCAACATGGACGTACCGCTACGTCCACGGAACAAGTTTTGCGGTTCAAAAATTCGTATGAGATGCGCCTTCTATATATTGTATATTCTTTGCTCTCACATATAGTGAACGGGGGTCACTAGCTTTCGAGCGAGCGGGAGCGCTGAAAATTTTATCTATCGCTCGTGCGAGCGAAAAGAAACGCTCTTTCGACCGAGCGCTGAAAATTTTATCTGTCGCTCTCTTGCTCGCTCGTGCGAGCTAAAACAAACGCTCTTCCGAGTGAGCGGGAGCGCTGAAAATTTTATCTGTCGCTCTTTCGAGCGAGCGGGAGCGCTGAAAATTTTATCTGTCGCTCTTGCTCGCTCGTGAGAGCGAAAACAAACGCTCTTTTGAGCTTGAAAGAGCGAGCTGGAGCGGAAAAGAGCGCTCGAGAGCGAGCGATTACGAACCCTGTTTAACAGTTCATAAAAAATATACCCCAAATCGATTTTTGAAGCGGCGAGTTGTAGAGCAGCGATGTCCAAACGCACACTATCAAATTTTGAGTGTGTGTTGGGAATATTTTCTCTCAGCACTGAGAAAATGGATGCGGTAAAGTATAAAGCATTTGTGTCGTTTCTTTACGTCATATCAATCGTCATTTTTCGGGTGTAGTCAAAATAAAAGAACGTAGCGAGACAGACTTACCTCGATGGTGGGTTGACAGCTACTGACGAGATTTCGTCAAACGCTCTCAATGTATACATATTATGCCAGTAAAAATTGAGTAACCGAATGGCTGCTCTTGGGCACCGCTGTTGTAGAGTGTCCTATCTCGAAATCTCTGCTGGAAACTCCTCTCATTTCGTGAGCGAGCACAAAAAAATGTCCGTCTGCGTGCTCACGTACAGTGTATGTGCATTAAATGTTGAAATTTTATCCCTGTTACAAGCTTTCTTGTTGTCTCTTCGTTACAAGATTTAAAATTTATTTATTTAAATTTTTAATTTAATTAGATTTCTCATTGCAGAACAGTAGCATTATAGAGTGAAATACAAACTGAAACTAGAGGAAAGATGTGGTTATAAAGAAAGCTACCTTATAATTTGTAATGAATTTTGTTGTTATATCTCCAAAACGAACGCTGATATCACATTTCTAATAAAAAATAGGCGTGGTCGTTGACCGATTTCGCCAATTTTCAATACCAACCTGCACACCATAACAAAGAATATTTCTGCAAAATTTCATTATATCTTCACCGGTTCTCCTGTGATCGTGATTTCAACAGACCGACGGACGGACATGGCTAAATCGACTCAGTAGGTGACTCTGACTTTTCTATACGTCTCTGTTTCTATGCGGTGTAAACTTAAGGTGTAGGGTATAAAAAAAATAGAAAAAGTACATTGCATTTATGAGCTGTTGCGGTTTTGACGATATCTTAGCGGTTTGGAAATATTTAAAAGTAATAAAAACTAACTTCTTTCTGTAATATTTAGTTTTTCTTTTATTCAAATTAAAATAAAATAAACATAAACACAAATTCACAATTCATTCATTTTAATGAAAGAGTAAAGCAACTAAAATCACAATTAAGTAAAAATTAAAACTAAATCACTTATTAATATCCAGCAAAACATGTTTAATCGCATCTCATTTATAAACTATATATGTTTATAAATAAGCCACACGAAAGCGGTTCCATCTCTCTAGCGTCTGTACCATTTATTCAACTTCAATGAACGATATACCAATTTGTTTGTATTTTTATTCTCTACTGCACAAAAAAAGAATGGAGAATGTATTAAAATATATCAGATATTTCGTCCCAGTCCATAAACAGTTGTTTATCAACATATGTTGCTACTCACAAAAGAGAATCTAAACGCAAAATTTCATTGCTCTTACTGATAATGTGCATACCAGACGAAGTTGTTGATGGAGTGAGAAGAGGAGGTGTTGTTGACTGAACGCATTGTTAAGAATATGCATCAAAGAATATACAATTAAATAGACACAATATTTCAAATCGTTCGGTCGGTCGCAGATAGCGGGTGTAAGCAATAGGAGTGCAAAAAGCAAAAGCAAAATTGAGAACTCTTGATTTCTGTTTTAATGAGTGAAGGGCTCGGAAGGTCTAAGAAAAAAGCATTTGCATTATTATGAGGATGAGGGGATCGGAAGATTGAGTTTGTTTGTGTTATTTTGCACTAACAACTTAGTGCTAATATCCTGGTCGTGTATAAAAATAATTTGGTTTCTTTATTAAAAGGTTTAATATTGTGTAACCGGTCTTAAAAAAGGTTGCGCATGAAGCATGACTTAAAAACAAAATCTGCGACTTAATTAAATAAAAAAAAAATAAATAAATAAAATTTATTTATTTGCTTCAACTCTGTAATGTCCCAAATACCGTGGAATTTGGGCATCACAACATACTTTTGTTTAACCCGTATTTTTATTAATTTTTAGCTTGAACGTAAATGGAATATTGTCATTTTTGGTTATACTATGAATTATTTAATACAATATATTATTTTAGATAAGGTAAATCTTAATAGTTTAAGTTCTTATTATGCCTATAAGTGAATTGAAGTTTGAGAAGAGAAACTCTTAGTTTAGTTTATTAAGCGCAGTAGCGAATACGAAAGTGAGCGAACGGCGAAGAGAAAGAGAGAGAGAGAGCAACATCGGAGACAAAAGTCACATCATTTAACGAAAGCAATGTGCTGAACACGCGGAAAGAAACTCTAGAGAGAGGACCCCAACGAGAAACCGAACGTGATGAAGTAAGGCCGAAAGTTTGCAACGTGTAAGAGAAGCAGAGAGGACCAAGCAGGCAGTCGACGAGATCAGAGGTACGCAAAAGACGATAGCACAGACAAAAGGCAGAACTTGTTAGGACGAGAACAGACGTGCAGTGAAGACAGTGGAATAAAGGTGACTTGAGCTTAGGTGAAGCATATACATATATTACTCAGGGAAAAGAAAGGATCTTTTAATTTTTGTGCAACACGTGGTTATAACTTGTGGCCCATAGACTCTAGACAAGTTCTCAGCAGAACGTGGTTTTAACTCGTCGTTCATAGATTATAGCCAGATCTTAGTAGCACGTGGTTATGACTCGTGGTCAGCAGATTCTAGCCCAAACCTAAGTAGCACGTGGTTATAACTCGTGGACCGTAAATTCACGACAAGTCTCAGAGGTAGCACGTGGTTATAACTCGTGGTCCATAGATTTTAAACGAGTTCTTAGCAGGACGTGGTTTTCACTCGTGGTTTATAGATTTTAGCCAACTCTCACCAGCACGTGGTTATAACTCGTGAACCGTAAATTTTCAACAAGTCGTTGTCTTCTGAGACAAAGTTCGGGGTTGAGTTCAATAGTCAGCGACAAGGTTCTCAAGTAGGTGACAGTCCAGCAAGGGAATCTCGGAAGTCCGTGAATCCATACAGGCCTACTAACTACAACACCAGTGTTCCAGAGAGTCCACGGAGGATACAACAGAGGGAAGAACGTCGTTCACAACCTAACTTTAAGCGTTATACTTAATTTAATGAGTGTGAAACAATCGTAGATACATGTACACTAAAAACACCTAATAATAAGAATAAACACTGTGTTTAGAAAACTAACTGGTTTAAATAAATTTCTGTGATTGAACCGTGGACACCGGCGAGCTCATCCGTTCTTTAACCGGAGAACCGGAGCTTCGTTACAGTGACGCCCGAACAGGGACTTTTCTAAACACAGAAATACACGTAAAAATATTTACACTTCAAAAATTAAGAAGAAAGAACGCTAAAATGGTAAAAACGGCTTGGATTTAGTCGCTCCGTCGAGAAGACCTACTGAAGTACGCGGTAGGGTTTGGGTTCGATGCTGAAGGTATTGTGGAAGAATTATGCAAATTGTTTACAGCATTCGCTACAAGCGAAGACCTAGAACCTGAAGTTATCCAAAGGCTAAACCTACTAGAGGCCGAGCATAGACGAAGCAGTTCACCAGTAGGCTCAAAAGGGGCCTTACCGAAACCATCAACGGCGGTAAAACTAACAGTACCCATTTCTCATCTCTCGCCCAGAGAAACTCACGATCTAGAAAAATTAGTCCACCACGACGTAACATTGCTACGTACAATGCCAATAGAGATCGATAACGAAGCAACTAAACACATTACAATTACGCTCAACGTACAGGACGCAAAATCTTTCGCTGATCGGCCCAACAGCAGTAAGATTCAGTGGTAAAGAAGAACCCCTAGCATTCATAGAACAAATTGAGGAGCTTGCGGAAATTTATAGTTTGGACGCCAACCTCATTCTAAGGGTTATGCCCGAATTTCTAGATAGCCAAGCCCTGCAGTGGTTCAGAAACAATAATAGGAAGTGGCAGACATGGGAAAACTTCAAACATGACTTCCTCACGTTTTTCCTTCCAGCGAGATACTTTGAGCGGTTGGAAGACGAGATCCGCCAACGACGACAGAGACTAGGCGAACGGTTTAAAGATTACATGATTTCAATGCAGAATCTCATGCGTCATGCGAAGATGACAGACGAGCAACGTTTGGAGCGCATCTACAAATATAGTAATCATGACGTTCAGCTGTACATAAAGAGAAGAAAGTTCACCACACTATGTGAATTTACGGAGTTAGCTGGCGGCTTTGAGAACCTGCAAATAGACATTCGCCCGCAGCATAAGATTCCCCAAATCAAAGAGAATCACAGACAAATGGTAGACCAAGATGAATCACGCATAATCAATGCATATTTAGCCTGTCGACGTTGCGGACGTGAAGGCCACTTCGCACGTGACTGTCGGGACGAACAATTGATTTTTTGCTGGACGTTCGTCAAGAAAGGTAAACGCACTATCGAATGCTGTACAATGCTGTGTACAAGACAGGGCCAGCGATCCTCGAACTAAATAAAAAATTTACGAATAGAAAAAGAACGCATAGTAGCGCACAGTAGCAGTTGGACACGATTTGCTAGATGCAACACTAGACACCGGTGCAACGCGCAGTTTCATCAGTACGTACTATGCACACCAGTTACAAAATGCTAAGCACATATATAAAGTAGATACCCCGATATGTTCGGCAAACGGAAGAGTAGAAACTGCTTTAGAGGGACTCACCACAAAGATTTCTATGGGAGATGTTTCCTGTACTATTGACCTTCTAGTGTTACCTGAGATGATTGACGACTTAATGTTAGGGTATGATTTCCTCACGGCAATTGGAACAACCATTCGATGCGCTGGGCTCACAGTAAAGATGGAGAGCGAAACTCGGAAAAGTTTAATGGAAGACGAACTTTGCACGATGGCAGGGGTTAGTCCTGCGATCCAAATGAACATCGAAGACTTCCTTAAAAGACAACAGCACAAGTACGATATCCAGTACAGAAGAGGCAAGCAGAACGTGGTCGCTGATGCGCTTTCACGCCAACCAGTGGAAATAACGGGTAGAACAACAGAGGGCATGGCGCCGAAGAAACCCAAATCATGGTATGAGAAGAAGTATCAAGAAGTACAAGAAAATTCCCAGCAATACCCCGATTATCATATCGAGAAAAACCAGTTATACCAGCATATATCCAGATCAGATAACAGCGCCGATTCTTTACCCTGGAAGTTATGTGTACCAGAGAACTTACGGAATGATATTTTGAAAGAGAATCGTGATACACCGTGTGCCGGACACCTTGGAATTCGGAAAACATGGGTTCGCATAGCCAATAGATATTATTGGCCAGGGATTCATAGAGATGTCAGTCGATATGTGAGAGGATGTGAAAACTGTCAATGTTTCAAAGTGTCACAGCAAAAACCAGCGGGACAAATGTTAACTCACCTCGCCGAGGAGCCTTGGGCCACAGTTTGTGCCGATTTTGTAGGACCACTGCTAGATCAAAGCATGGAAACACATGCTCCTTGTATTGGTCGATAAATACACGAAGTGGACAGAGCTGGTTCCATGCAGGAAAGCTACATTTGATCACCTGATCAAAGCCTTTCGTGATCGTATCTTAGCTCGCTTTGGTGTACCCCGGGTTTTAATATCGGATAAAGGCGTTCAGTTCACGAGCAGCAGCTTTCAACTGTTTTTGGCGGACTTGGGCGTGCGACAACAATATACCGCGCCATATACTCCGCAAGAGAATCCTACGAAGCGTACAAATCGTACGATCAAGACCATGATCTCGCAGTTCGCCGGCGACCAACAGACTACTTGTGATGAATACCCCCGAACTGACCCTGGCATTTAACTCCAGCGTATCGGAATCAACCGGATATAGTCCAGCCTTTCTAGTGCAAGGAAGAGAACCACGCCTACCGAACGCTATATTTGACAAAGTAACGACAGTACTGGTCAAAGAACAACCTCTCCAAATGAGCACGTGGTGCGGATTCAACATGCCGTCAAGATAGCGCAGGAAAATATGCGAAAGGCAGCGCAAACTCAAGCCAAACATTACAACCTCCGACGTAGAAAATGGGAACCAAAGATTGGTCAGTTAGTGATGCTAAAACAATACCATCTTTCAAAAGCAGCTGAAAAGTTTGCGGCCAAATTAGCCCCGCGCTACGAAGGACCATACACCATAGAATCTTTGTGTCACCGGTTATAGTAAAAATTCGACAGCCGGACGAGAAGAAGTCACGCACAGCCCATTTGGCAGAACTAAAACATTTTTACCGGTCAGAAACCCTTTGATACGCAAAAGCCGAATCCGTAGCGCACGAGCAACAGCGACAGTCGAATACGAGGATTGATGTAGCGAAGAAGGAGCTGAGAGAGTCAAGAGCAAGTACCGGCAAAATAAACTACACGGATCATCAGTCGAGCATCAGTCACTGCACCGTAAACAACACAAGCAGTCAGTTGAATAGAGTAAAGTAAGCACTAAGCAAGCAAATTCCGGTGATCTATCAGTCAGCATGACAACACCTAACGACGATGATTTCGAGCGAGTACGGGAGAAGTTTCGAGCCCGTCTACTAAAGGATCAGCAAAAGATGCCACGCATTCGCCCATCTAGTAATAGTCCAGGGGAGCTCTATATTGACCCACAGAGCCAATTCCCGAGGATCGTAATTCCACGAATGGAGCCCGGTCAGAGAAGAGAAAATGACGACGATGAAACACAACCAATCCCAGGTTTTCCGGCTGCAAAACGAGTAGAGGAAACCCCAGACATTCCGCCCGAGTACGTTAACGATGATGATGATGTAATTTGGTGTGATTCCAGAAAGGGATGACTCGATCGACGAAGAAGAAATTACATTCCGAGCAGTGCCAGAAGCAGTGAGTATGCATGCCCAGTCGCCCGGATATGCTCAGCCTGAGTCCCCGATGCCGAGACAGATCACGACCAGAGCACGCATACGCCCAGCCCGAGGTTCCACCCGAATCTACAGAGAAGGCTACGTCCAGTGCCAATGGGGAGGTACCAGAGCCCCAGCAGGAGTGGATGTCAGCTGTCATGTATTAAGAGAGACGAGTTCCCGGGTATATACAAGAGGTAATACACATGACTTTAACCAAAAGAAGGCGAGATCCGGACGCTTGGACCGAAGAAGAGATCGCCGAGGGATCCTGGCCAAGAGTTTTGCCACGTGCCATCACTGATGGAATGGATTGCAAGCGACACTGAAGAGGCGTCGATGAAACTATAGAACCCAACGCTGGAGAGCTTACGGCGGCCTTAGGCTTATCCGAACACGGTCATCAGATCAGGGGAGTCGAAGAGGTGCAAGCAAGCGACTCTTGCATGCAAGCAAGAGGTGCAAGAAAGCGTAAACCAAATGCTGACCAGCTTTATAGACGAAGAGAAGCTCGACGATGTTCTGTCAATTGATTGCTGAGAACATAGCAGCAGAGGCTGGAAAACCAAATGGCGGCACTGAGGAAGCAACTTGCTCCAGAGCCTCAAAACCGATAGCAGCAACAGCAGAAACACTATCATTGGAAGCCATAGTCGCTCAGGTAAAGTCCCTCTGGAAGCGAGGAAGACGTCTCAGAACCACACGCCAGGTCCACAGCGAGCTGTACATCATCCATATTTCACACACCAGACAAGTAAGCGTCCATCTCAAACCCACTCTGAAATAAGAGGAGAGTGTAATGTCCCAAATATCGTGGAATTTGGGCATCACAACATACTTTTGTTTAACCCGTATTTTTATTAATTTTTAGTTTGAACGTAAATGGAATATTGTCATTTTTGGTTATACTATGAATTATTTCACACAATATATTATTTTATTTAATGTAAATCTTAATAGTTTAAGTTCTTATTATGCCTATAAGTGAATTGCAGTTTGAGAAGAGAAACTCTTAGTTTAGTGTAGTTTATTAAGCGCAGTAGCGAATACGAAAGTGAGCGAACGGCGAAGAGAAAGAGAGAGAGAGCAACATCGGAGACAAAAGTCACATCATTTAACGAAAGCAATCTCAGGAATGAGGAATGAGATACAATATCTTTTTAATACTGCTTAATAGTGAAAAATTTCCTTGAACATCAAAAATAAAAAAATTTAAATGGACATTAAATTGAAGAGTTGAATACTGTTGGTGGGATAATCGTGGGAGAAAACTTCGTAGATTAAGACGCACTGGAGCGCCTACAACTTAGCCGTGACCTGACCCTTTTTCCTTTATGATATTTTCTTTCTAGTTTTCTCAACGAGAGATGTGGTGAGAACAACCAGGTGAATTCAGTGTTCGCGGTAGAGTCGATTTTCTTAATTAAACCTTTTTTTTCTGGGCACAGTTTAATCTCTCCGCAAAAATTCTGTTCGTTCGTGACTTGGCTTTTGTGAGCCATTTTGCCCTGGCCTGCGTTACCACCTCGCCTGCTTTTGACGATTTATACTCTTAAAATCTATCACACTTATCTTTACAGACGCGGTGTGCAGCGCCAGTGTACTTCCGGAGTTAACGTTGTCGCCCAGATTCGCCTATACTGTGTGACCCTCGAGCGTTTTAAAACCACTGCCGCCAGCTCTGAACCCAAAAGCGCCTACAGAAAAATTTCTTGTTTCACTTCTGGATTTTCACACCCATAACAATGTGGTTCATTTTAAAAAAAAATTTACTTACAAGCTTGGTCGGCGATTATGACCTTGAGTACCTAGCGTCTCCAGTGCTTTGTATAATTTGTATGATCTTTTTGCTTTTGAACTACTCAACATTTAAAGAAAAACTCTCGTTTATTACGGAGACTTTAAAGCTAATTAGTAGTATATCTTTTCTCCCTAGATTCCGTCGGACCAAACGATTCCACCATGCAGAAACCCAAAAAAGACTTTCGTCCAAGACGTGCTTTCTTTTCTCCGTCCTGATCTCGCCAAACATTTAATAGCTTTTGTTCTGATCTTTTAGAATGCTGACTGCGTGTACCTCGAAATCGAATTAACGGACCAAACACGCGAGAAATGGTTTTTGCCTTTTCGGTAATTTAATTTTGTGGCATAAAAAAAAATACCGCTTCATTTGGTTTGCTTTCCTCGCGTGTATACCAATAGTTATTCCAATATATATACACCTGCATCCAGCAAATGGAATTCGCTCGCAAACCCAAAAAAAAATTCAAGAGCCAAGCCATGACTATTTGCATACATGTAAGTGGCGTCAACAACAAAAACTTGTTTCTTCTCAGTTGCCTACAGCTCCTTCTATTGGATTTCCCGATTTCTAGCTTTACCTATTATCTCTTGACTCGCCTAACTATTTTGGAGATCGTTTGACAGATCGTAGAACGCGTATGCGATCGTAGAACGCATCTGACATTCTGGTTCTCTATGCTAATGCTAACCTGACGCAACAGATTCTCGACAAGTCTCAGAAGTAGCACGTGGTTATAACTCGTGGTCCATAGATTCTACACAAATTCTTAGCAGGACGTGGTTTTCACTCGTGGTTTATAGATTCTAGCCAACTCTCAACAGCACGTGGTTATAACTCATGAACCGTAAATTTTAGACAAATCTCAGAATTAGCACGTGGTTATAACTCGTGGATCGTAAATTCTCGAAAAGTCTGAGAAGTAGCACGTGGTTATAACTCGTGGTACATAGATTCTAGACAAATTCTTAGCTGGACGTGGTTTTCACTCGTGGTTTATAGATTCTAGCCAACTCTCAGCAGCACGTGGTTATAACTCATGAACCGTAAATTTTCGACAAGTCGTTGTCTTCTGAGACAAAGTTGGGGGGTTGAGTTCAATAGTTCTGTTCAATAGACAGCGACAAGGTTCTCAAGTAGGTGACAGTCCAGCAAGGGAATCTCGGAAGTCCGTGAATCCATACAGGCCTACTAACTACAACACCAGTGTTCCAGAGAGTCCACGGAGGATACAACAGAGGGAAGAACGTCGTTCGCAACCTAACTTTAAGCCTTATACTTAATTTAATGAGTGTGAAAAAATCGTAAATACATGTACACTAAAAACACCTAATAATAAGAATAAACATTGTGTTTGGAAAATTAACTGGTTTAAATAAATTTCTGTGATTGAACCGTGGACACCAGCGAGCTCATCCGTGCTTTAACCGGAGAACCGGAAGTTCGTTACAACTCTCAATGACTTACATTTCATAACTGAACAATTTAAACAAGAACAAATAACGGAATCAAAAAGAGAGTAAAAAAACGAAATAAAAACCAATTCAAGTATAGTGGAATGTCAAGAGAGTCAACATAAAACGTAAACACAGGGTTTGTACATAGCCCCTCCATGGTTTAGATAAGAATTCACCCGAATCCTATTTATCAGCTGTTCTTATATATATTGTACATTATGTTCTTCACATTTTTTTATAATTTCTTTTATATAGCACTTTTTAATAAAAATTATAAATATGTTTATTTCTTCAGTGTTTTCAATCTAGTAAATAATAATTCAAAAATAATAATGGTTCATTTAATATCACAATAATTTTTACTACGGTAAGTAATTATTCATGTATACAGCCGAAATAAAAATTGTACTCAATAAAAATTAATGGTTTTTTTCTTTCAGTGTCAAACTCTAACTACAGTAAGTACATTCAATGTACATTTTTAAGAATATTTAATATTAGACGTTTAATATTAGATACGTGAATATTATGCAATGGCAGCATTCTATAATAAGGTTGGTCCTTACCCTTTTGTAATTTTTTACTGAACCTATGTCTCTTTTTTCTACATAAGTTCCCCTGCTTATGTTTCTTTTATTTATAATATTTTCTTTGATTCTATTTATTCTTTCATACAAGACGGCGGCATCTATAACCTCTCTAGCTTCTGTCGGTGTACTTTTTAACATAGAGTGATAACGGTTATTATAATTACTTATAGCGATCTGTATTTTCATATTCATTGTGAGATCATTATCCTCGATCCCTGTTATTATTTCAATAAGAGTTGAGTGTAGCCTCTCAATGTCAGCATTGCCGGTATGTGAATTTGGTTTTGTCAGATGGACATGTACAATTTCCTCTTTTAAACATTCATGTAACTGCTTTGCCCTGAACTCATTATCCATTATAATTTTGTTAGGTGTACCAAATTTAGCGAAATGCTCCAGGATTATTGTTTTCTTCGTCTGCCAATTTCTATCTTCTATGTTATAGGCTGCAGCGAACCTTGTTAATTTATCTATTATTGTAACAAACGATTGTTTTTTTATTTGGAATATAAATGAATAATTTGATTTTTTCATTTGGAGTTTCTGTGACACAAAATTTCTGCTTTATAGGATTTCTGTCGTATTTTATTTCTTTACATTTTTGACAATTGTTTATTATTAAGTGTATGTGTTCTCTTAATTTTGGGAAATATATTTTATTTTTCAGGCTATGATAACATTCATTAATGCCACTATGTTTATGCAATTCTTCTTCCTCAGGTATTTATTTTGCACGTAATGTACTTGTGCTAAACTTAGTTGTGCTATTTGAGAACATAGAAATTAAGAGAAGTTGAATCTTATGATAGTCCCTGTCCAATACGCCTGCAAAAATGCCAACCATTCCTGGTTTTATGTGAAATTTTAGCAAATCTTTTATTTTATTCTCATTTTCTAATGGATTAATTTCAATGATTTTTCTATTATGCAATATTTTAACTTCTTTTTCAGGATTGTATGTTAAAATAATCTGTGTTTTATATTTGTTAACGATTTCTTCTTTTGTTCGTATCCATTGCCCAGATTCTTTCTCTGCTGAATGTACAGTGCCTGATATTTCTAGATTAGACTCTGTTTCATTGTTATTGCTTATTTTTTCAACATTACTTAGTTTGCTAAGATAATCAGCTACCCTATTTTCATGGTCTTTTAAATATTCTATTTTAAAATTAAATTCTTGAAGTTTTAAAAGCCATCTTTGATGTCTTTGTGAAAATTCTTTACCTTTATACTTGTCATTCATGTATTCTAATCGGTATGTATTCTATGATCGGTTCTAATTTTAAATTCATTGTCATGTAAGTAAGGCCTGAAGTAATTCACTGCATAGACAATTGCTAAGAACTCTTTGTCAGTGGTGCTATAACTTTTTTCTTCTTTGTTTAAGGTCCGCGACACAAAACATATTGGGTGACCTTGCTGCGATAGCATTGCTCCAATAGCATAATCACTGGCATCGGTTGTTACAACAAACTGCTTGTCAAACTCTGGATACTTCAATATTGGATGACTTGTTATGATATTCTTAAGTTTTTCAAATGCTGTGATGTATTGAAGGTCATTAGAATTAATTTTATTGTCTTCTTGAAGGTACTTAATCATTGGGTATGCTACCTTTGCATAAATCCGAATGAATTTTCTTTAAAATCCAGTCATTCCTAAAAAACCCCAAAAAAAAAACAAAAAAGAAAATTGTTTTTCTGTTTTAGGTACTGGAATTTCCTGAATTGTTTTTACTTTTGTTGGATTTGGCTTCATTCCTTCTCTTGTTAGAACGTGTCCTAAAAAAGCTGTACTTTTTTCATAAAGCTACATTTGTCGGACTGAATTTTTAAATTATGTTGCTGAAGTTTAGAAAATATTTTGCTTAATTATAACTTCCTCCAAAGTGGTAGAAAAAATAAGGATATCATCCAGATATACCACACAAATTTTATTAATATATTTTCTCAAAATATCGTTCATTATTCTTTAAAACGTTTCCGGAGCGTCTTTTAAGCTAAAAGGCATATGAACGTATTCATAGAAACCTGCCGGGGTGACAAAAGCAGTATTTCTATATCTTTTTCAGCTAACAAAATTTGATGATACCCCTTTGCCAAGTCGGTCGTGGTGAAATATTGAGCCTTTCCAAGCTTATCCGGAATGCTAACGATATTTGGCAATGGATAATTATCATTAATTGTCACTTGATTGAGACGCCTATAATCAACAACAATTCTGTACTTTTGAACTCCGGAGCTATCTAATTTCTTTGGAACTACTATTATAGGGGAGCTATAGCGACTTTTACTCTTTCTAATGATACCTTGATACCTTTCTAATGATACCATTTCTACAATTTGCCTCCTAACTTCTGCTTCATGCTTTGGTGGGTAGGGATACAATTTGGAATTTATGGGATTGTTTGCTGTTGTATTTATTTCATGAGTAATTGTTGTCGTCTCGTCAATATGTCGTTTTCTTTATGAAGTAGCTTATTATATTTCTTCATTAATTAATTTTTCAACAACATTTCTCTCATTTTCGTTTAAGTCTTCTAATTGATCTTTTTGTATATTATTTTACATGGCTCCAGTACAACTTCAAGAGATTTTGACAGAAAAGGTAAAGTAGCTCCATTAGTCAAATATATAGTTGATCTTCAGGCTTTTTTTATATTATTGACAATGAAATCCATGCCCAACAAAAAATTATATGGCTTATATATTGATATTGCAAGCCACTTCATTATAGAATTGCATAAGTACTGAAATTCTGAGGGACATTTAGTCGAAACTATTTTGTTAAATTTCTGCACTCTACCTTCTATTGTATTTATTGGTGTTGTGGTATCATTTATTATTTTATATTTGTCTTCAGAAATTCTGTTAGTATTAAGTAAACTTACAGTTGACCCTGTATCTAGTAATGCAAGAAATTACTGGTTTTCTATTGTTACTTTAAGTAATATTTTATTATGATCCGAGGCTAGTTGATAAAAAAAACATCTTCTTCAAATGCACTTGTTTCATTTGGAGTTGCACTAACTACCTCCATCGGCTCATTTTTACTATAATTTTGTCTGCTATTTTGCCCACTGTATTGTTTTACTGGTTGGTTGTTGCTATTGAACGATCAAATAATTGCATATTTGAGCGTTGTGTTGAATTATTGTTGTTGTGAAATTTGTTATCTTGTTCGTTTTTGTTATGATAATTTTTTTGTTGGTAATTTTTTATGAGAAGGTTATTTTTTAAATTTCCCTCGTCTTGACCTATAAAAGGATTCACAATTTCTCCAATTTCTTGAATTTTCATTTTTTTCATAATTACAAATGCAAGGGTGCCTAAAACTAATTCTTTGACTCTCTGTACAAGCATACCACTAAATATATTACTTATAGTTTCAGAATCATCTTCATATGATGCAAATTCACTCTAATATTTTTGTAATTTTATAATCTAAATCTTTTATATTTTTTATTCTCATAGTATTAATTAACCTTGTTATCTCGAGCTGATCTTTCGACGCCCGATAATGTTGTTTCAGACGTTGCTTACACTCGTTCCATGTTGAACAGGGGCTTAAGTTTAATATATTTTTTGCCTTACCCTGGATCTTCAGGTTAAAGATGATTTTAAACAAGTCATCAGCATTTGTATCGAAATCTGCTAGGGCTCTGCTAACTGCAATAAATTACGGCAAAGTACCTGCTTCTTCTCGAAACTCCGGAAAATGTCTGATTTCCTTTTCAATTTTTGCTCTCCATGAAATGGGCTGGGAACTTGTTATTACCAGCTGTGTAAGAGCGGCTAAGCATTGCTCGATGGTGTTCTGTCCACTGTTCGCCATTGTACGGTTTTGCTTTTTTTTTTCAAAAAAAATTTGGTGGCGTTTTTCTCATCTTGTATAATATAAAATGTGCCTGTGTTGTTTCTGTGTTAATTACTAAATTTTGCTTTAATCAACTTTGTTGCTCACTTTTGGCTCAATTTTACGTTTTACTGTTTTATTTTGTTGGTTATATAGCACTGAAGTTATTTACGTGAACAAAATTGTTTTTAGATTTCGTATCACTGAATTCCATTAAACTTATGGAATCCTGCCGATTTCCACTTAAAAACCAAAATCTGCGACAAAAAGACCAAGTTGTTCTTATTTATTTGTTTCAACTCTCAATGACTTACATTTCATAACTGAACAATTCAAACAAGAACAAATAACGGAATCAAAAAGAGAGTAAAAAAATGAAATAGAAACCAATTCAAGTATAGTGGAATGTCAAGAGAGTCAACATAAAACGTAAACACAGGGTGCGTACATCTCATGCGCTGGTTAAAACTGTCTCCTTGGTCTTCTTTACGAATTTTCAAAATCATATTTCTGGCTTAATGCTATGAAGAAGAGCAACATTCTGCAACAACAGTTGCATTCCTCTCTCGAAATATTTTTCTGTGTTTTACAAACTACCGAGGTTTTCGAAATTGCATGCATTTTGTTTTTGTAATCTACTACAACTTTTGACTTCACTAACACATTCAAAGCGCAAAGAGTTTCCAATCTGGTAATCTTTGTCTTACACCGGTTTGTTTAGTCTTAATATTCACAAAAGTATTGAAAACTGGAATGGATTATATTCCTCTGATCATCGTTCCAAAATATTACGCCTTTTGTATATGTTAACACAATGTTAAACACATTTTCATTAATATAAACTCTTGGTTTTACATCGCGTTGAGAACTACAGCTCAAATAATACGTTTTCTCATATGTGTAAAAGGCGGTTCCTGTTGAAAGTGGAAAAAATATCTATGTCTGAAGAAAGCAAGCGTGGGTCGAGCACAAGCGAAACCACTCTTTTTGCACGTACGATTACGAAGGATAGTAAAACTCCCACCGAGTTTGCACGGTAGGGTAACCACGGCCCAGGCGTTTTTCTATGACACGAAAAACAAAATCCATTTGTTGACTATATTGTAAGCATTCTAGAACATTTTTAATCGTAATTTCTTGAAAGAAACAGTCGCAATAAATGCGGAAGCATTACGATAATACGAATCCCTGAAATTATTCACTTTTTGTATCGTTACAAATTTCAATAAAGAAATTCGGTAAAGAATTTCGGTCGTAGCTCTTCTTCAGCTCTACAACAGATAGAAGTTAAAATAGCAATACCTCTTTTATCAAACACATACTCCAACAAGTTTTGATGATCAACACTCAAGTTCAGATCATGATTTAAAAAAATATAATAATCTATATATATAAAATCCCTGTGCGTTTCTGTTAGCAAAATATGTCCGGGACTTTTTTTGGACTTCCATACCTCTTAGAAACCTGAAATTTTTCACAGATGTTTCTGGGCATCTAATGTTGATTAGAAAAATCAACAAATTTCACAAAATTTCGCAAATCGCAAATTTCAAAAATCCAAACGGCTTCGCCATTTTTTTGCAAAAAATCGGATTGGGAGGAAATTTGTATTTTTTTTCCTAGATTGTGCTGATTAATTTGTCATTTAATTTTAGAATTTAAAAATGTAATAATTTTTCATAATAATTTAATTTCAAATTATTATAAATTTTTGGCGGTGTTGTGTACAGTTGCTTAGAAAATGAACATTAGTATATCGGAAGGTGGGAGATATCATCTAAGACTACTTCTATTACATGTGACAGGAGATATCAGTTTTGAGAACTGTGCACGAGGTCACATTCAAAGAGGCATGCAAGGAGTTGGGTATCTTAGAAGACGATTCTGTTTGGGAAGCCACACTTGCTGGGAAACCAGAGAATTGTTTGCTTTAATCTGTGTTTTTGGGTGCTTACTTGAGCCGCAGAAGACCTACCTGGAAAACACCCGGATCATTGTAGAACACACGCAGACTATGAAAATTTAGCCCTACGCGATGTCCAAGAAATTCTTATTTTACATGGCAAAAATTGTACAGACTTCGGTATTAAAACTCCACCTCAAGACTTGGCTCATGATGCCGGAGCAGCACTTGATATAAAGAACCAAAAAGCAACAGGTCAAGATATGGGCGAATGTTTAAACGATGAACAGGGTGTTGCTTTAACCCTAATTAGCACAAAATATTATGGGCTGAATTAGCACTTGCTGTCAAAAACGACACTGTAACACCAAATAAATATATATGTACATGATGTGAAATAAAAGGAACATTTTATAGAAAAAAGTAAAGTCATGGGTTACTACAATTTATGAACAAAAATTTAAAACATTTTATTACTAAAAAGGTTTCATTTTTGACACCAATGCTAATGAGGGTTAATAGAGTTCTAGATGCAATATACACATCTAGCAGATCATCAATATGCATCTTCTTAGATGGACAAGGGGGAAGTGGAAAAACCTACCTATACAAAACCCTCTTGAGCGTGGTGCGAGGAAAGGCGATATAGCGTTACCTGTGGCCTCCACGGGAATCGCGGTCAACTTTTTGAAAGTAGGTCGCACATACCATTAACATTTAAAACTGCCAGTACCGCTGGTGGAGACGACGGTTATCACAAAAAATGTTGCTTTTAAAGAAATATTCTCAAACAATATTTGAATCAAATTCAAACAATCGATATTAATTGCGATTAATTTTTTACTTTTCATGCTACAAAATAAATAAACCAAAAAAGTGTAAGGTGAGAAAGTCCAAAAGACTTCGCAATTTTTGTTACGAAGTAAATAAAAAATAATAACTTCCTGGCGAAGTCAGGCTTATATACTAGTATACAAATAAAATCGTTAGTTTTATCAATAGCATATTCGCTAATAATTGATTAAAACAGTTCGTTTTACGCATTTCGTGTTTTCTTTTAAAATAAAATAAATTTAATTTCTTGGAAAAATAGTCATTTATTTTGCATTTCCTTGATGCATTTTACTTGATACTTTTTTCTTCCTGAAACTGCTTGGTTTACTTTTCGAGTCAATTTCTTTATGTTTTAGTGTAGTCTAATCTATAGAGCGTAGTCTAATCTTACATATGAATTAATTATTAATTATTAATTAATTAAATTTTGAGGAACTGGCAGCATTCCATAGTGTTGCTGTTTTTGCATATGTATTTGTTGTTGTTGCTGAGATCGTTGCTGAGGTAAAGAAGGCCCCGGATTTTCGGAAAAGGTTACTGTTCCAGGGGACGGTTGCAGGTGCGACGCTGAAACTGGTATGCAAATCTTATGCTCTGATTCTGTTCTAATAATGGCTGCACCCCTACTGTCACTGCTCTGTGGCGGAGGCGGCCCATACATCAATACACGTTCCCCATTGGTGTTTTGAACAGACGTTAGTGTTGAACTGTGGTAGGATCCGTAGGAACTATCGTCAGATTGAGCTGACAATCCACGATTCAACATTACTGTTGTACCATAAACCGATTCAGGGCGATTTTTTAGTCTAAGAGTGCCATTAGTTGAGGTTGTATTGTGGCGGTTGCCATAGAAGTGTTGAAAGCGTTGCGACGAATCTTGCTCTTGCAGGATCTGGTGTAATTGTTGCTGCTGAGGCTGCCGTGATGATCCTCTGATACCATACACGTTTTCAGATCGCTGCTGTAACTGATTCTGCACATTTTGATTTTGCAAGTGTGATGATTGTGCATGTTGCGTTGAAGTACGAGTTGGGTACAAACTTTGTGCTGGCACTAGTGGACCCGGTCGGGGTATAACTTCGCGATTTATAGCTGTGTTGCTTTTTGCATATACTGATTGGGAACGGTTAAGATGGCTGCGATTTAGAGTAGGAGAATGGCAGTGCATGGATCTTGTGCCACTGTAGAGTGGTTCGGACAGTTCAAGTTTCGTTAATGGTGGCACGGTGTACATGTTCTGTTCACTTTGCTGATTACGTTGAAATGTTCCAGAATAATTTGGTGCCATATTAATTTTTTCTGAGTCTATTTCATAGTTTACATCATCTTCTGAATTAAGCGAAGAAGTCTCGTTATTTATAGAAGCTCTTAAAAATGGAGACTCACGACGTGAGTTAAAGACATATTCATATACGATTCCGGATGTGATACCACCTACGAGAGGTCCGAACCAATAAACCCAATGATTATCCCACTTGTTAAGTACAAATGATGGTCCAAGTGAACGTGCTGGATTTAGATGTGGCATCTGTAAAAAATTATTTTTTAGTATATATTTATTATTTAAATTAAATATTGAATTAATTAAATACATTAATGAGCTTTTTAAAAAAATTAAAATAAATTAGTGTAAACTATTGATGAAGGATATTATAACTGCATTATCTGATAATGTTATTGACTTTGTTTTATGTTAAATTAATTTAACCTGTCTTTTACCGCCGTTTCTTTAAAGAAACACTAACTTTAAAAAATTCCTTAAATTTACTGTTCCTTTTTTTAAAAAAAGGATTAGCGCTTTGTGATACATTTATTTGTTTATTATTAAACTGCATCAATTTTTTAAAATTTTACGGTTTTACTTGGTTTAGCAATGAGTTAACCAGTTACATCTTTTTTAGTCCTTTTTAAAACTATATTTTCTACATACAAATAAAATATTGATGTTAAATCTTAAAATATATGTTTGAAATTATACAAAATTTAGTATAAGTATTAGGTTTTTCAGGTGTTTATAAGTTTTTTTATTGCATAATGAAAGCTGTTGCTTTAAAGCAACATCGGTCAATAACTAGAACTTCAGTTATTTTGGCAGTTGTAAACATTTTCAAATATGAGTAGGGAAGGTGACAAGGTTTACCGTTATTCTGTATTGTATTGTATTGTATTCAGTATTGATAAAGTACTTTTAATAAAATCAGTACTATCTACTTACCAACGTTGCTTTAAAGCAACACACTACAAATATTTTTTTAAAGTTTTTCTGAGTATGCAGAACTTCTAATTTGTTGTCCAATAGCCTACCCTGTAAAAATGTTCTATATCGGGGCATGGATTCTTGTATCGGTAAAAGACAGGTTAACAAGCAATTTACCCACTAAAGGGGTCAAATACTAATAAAAAATTTGTGTGAAAAAATAAAATATCTATATACAATATAAATACGTCACATGGTAAACTTGTGATATCAAAATTTCATGTAAAAAACCTTAATATTTGAATGACAGATAAAATTGAAAACTTAAGAAGAGAAAGAATAAGAAAGAGAGTAGAAGGTTATCTATAGATTATGCAAAAATAATCAAATACAAGATTACGCAGAACAGCTTTCAAAAATGTTTTCTTCTGCGCATCTACGTCACAATAGTAAACCAATATAGCTGAACTGTCAAATTTGTATACATTTTGTATACAATATTCTAAACATTGCCGTAAAATTTTAAATTTTACATTAATTTCTCGGTTTTAGAAATAATAACGATATACTATAGAAATATACGATCTAAAATCTCAACCCCCAAAATATTATGTCCAACAATCTCAGAATGGATTACTTCGGCCAAGATAAAATGATTACGACAGAAGCCACAGTTCCACTTTAAAGCAAATAGTGCATAATTCATTAATAATTGAATAATAATAGCGTAATAATTTGGCTTCGGATACTGTTGTCTAGAGCGTGCATTAAAATCTGCCAGCGCAATTACTCCAGTTACAAAACTTTTTTCCTATCATTCTTGTTTGGCGATGGTGGTGGCTTTTAACTTATTAACATTCGTTTTTTATTTTACAGTTAATAAATAAATACATATTTTGTAAATGTGGTCATAAAAGTAAATTTTATTGACATCATTAAATAAAACTCTGCAAAGTATATAAATGTTTTGCACATCGTGTTTATCTTTTTAACATTTTTTATACCTTCGTGTAAGGTTAGGTTCCTGGCTGTTACATTATCTTCATGGAGTAGCAAGCTTACAATTTTATTGTTCTCCCGTTTCTGCATCCTTTTCTCGCGTTCTGCAGCCAACACTGGATTCCCAGCAAGTGGAACGGAACGGAACCACGCTTCAGAATTCTCTTCTTGGCAAATTCTAATAATTTAAAGCTTTTTAATACTGAATAATAGTAGAAAAACTCCTTTGCTTACCCATTTCAAACTGCATATTATGTTCGATATCGTCAGCTGTGAAATGCTTCATGCAAATAAATGAAGTCTTGCTATTAAAACGTTTTGCTTGTCTGCAAAAACTAAACCAAATCCGCATTTTTTTAGTGTCGGATGGAAATGGAAAAAAGTGCAAACCTAGCCGCATTCTGATTTCAATTTCCACACTTCTTCACTCTGCACTTAATTATTTTTAATTAAATTATCTCTTTAAATCACGAAATTACTATATATGAATAGCTTTGCCTATGGTTCTCACAAAATTGTCTACTATTGCGACGTCACACACGGTTGAAAGCCGGTTGTCAAAGTTTTTGACATCGAATAACGGACCTGCGCAATGCGTAATCTTGTATTCTATTATTTTTGTAGATTATGGAAATTTTTTTAAAAATAAAGAACACTTTTCAGTTTTATTGGTTTTTTATTTAGTTATTAGTTTTAGGTATTATGTATGACAATTATTATGTCATTAAGTATGAAATGTCCGATTTTGAAACGAAAGTTTAGTTTATTTGATCACCAATAAGAAACAATATGAGTAATCAAAATATGCGCCTAAGCTATCGATGGTCTTTTACCATTTTAACGGTTAGTTTCTTATGCCTGCAGCGAAGAAGTCTGCGGGGCGAGAGGCAGTGATGAAATCCGAAAAGGCATCTTTCACAGCTTCTTGAGAACTCAAGGATTTTCCTTGTAAGAACTGGTCCAAAGCCTGGAATAAGTGATAGTTGGTTGGTGCAAGGTCTGGTAAATACGGTGAGTGACAGAGAGTTTCCAAGCCTAGCTCCTGTAATTAGACTAGCGTTGTTCGAGCGACATGTCGCACGTTGTCTTGTAAGAGTATTAGACGGTCTCTATTAACCTCCTCTATTAAGCTCTCTCATCATCACGTCCAACTGTTTGTAGTAGACATCTGCTGTTATGGATTGACCAGGTCTCGTAAAACTGTAATGAATAATTCCGGCGCTGGACCACACCAGCGTGCTGGACCACACAGCCACCATAAGCATTTTCTGATGAATGTTTGGTTTAGGGCTCTGTTTCGGAAACTTTTTTTTTATCCAACCATTGTGCCGAACGTTTTCGATTGTCGAATAAGATCCATTTTTCATCATCCGTTACAATACGGTGTAGAAAAGGTGACAGTAAAGAAAGGCAACCTTTTTTACCTTACCAATTTGTTTTAAGTGATCCAAAATTATTGGAATAGAAACGTTAAACGCTGCTGCGTTTCACGCGTGGTTTGAGACGTATCTGCTTCCACTATAGCTTTCAGGTTATCATTATCCAACTTACTCGCCGGTCTTCCACGTAGATCATTTGCAAGGGTAAAATCACCAGAACGAAACTTATCAAACCAACGACGTTAGGTCCTATGATTAGCTGCACCTTCCCCAAATACTTCATTGATTTTTCGAGCTGCCTGCAATGCATTGGTTCCGCGACGAAACTCATATTCGAAAATTACCCGCATTTTTTACTTTTCCATTGAATTATGAAAGCTACTCTATATCAGAAGATTCATAAGGGAACCACGATTTGCACTATGAGTTTGAAAGAGTAATGATGCACCTTCATGATAAGAAAAAACATAAAAACCGTTGTAGTTAAGGTTCAGATATATCAACTCTCAAACTCAGCTCTTATGAAAATCGGACATTTCATACTTAATGGCCTAATATAAGTGAAAAACGATATCTGCCAAATGACCACCACGACCATATTAACAGACATCAATTCGAAATGTCAAAAAAAACATTTTCGTTGAGATTTGTATTAAATGAATTTTGAAAGCATGAATTTTTAAAACTGCAATAAGAATGTTCAATTCTTGAAAACGGCTTGCAATTTGATTTGCGTAGAAAGGTCATTAGCAACACTTTCGCGAAAAGCATCAATGTTTTGTAACGAACGACATGGACGCTACTATTTTGTTCGCCACATTTTGCGTGCAGAAGAACACAGTGAAGAGAGACAACATTTTATTTTTTTTCCTTCTTGAAGTTATATTTTTGTATAGCAATGAATGTTTTTTTAAGTTATTAAAAAGTTAAATGTATTATTAAGTTAAAAGTACCAACCTTTACTAAAAGTAGTTAAGTAATACTAACTAAGTAGTTAATTTCAGATTAAGTAAGTTAAGTTGTCACTCTGTACGATGAGTCGGTGTTTAGGCGAACCGAAAGCGAACAAACACACAAAAGAAAAGGGGGAGCAAGCGAACAAGCAAAACAAGAGAGAAAAGAGCGAAACAAGCAAGAGAAGTTGAAACTCAACGAGTGAAAGAGCGAACACATGAAACCGAGCCATCACTGAACTCAGCAGAAAGTGATGAGTTCGGTAGTTGTAGCGTGATCTACATCGACGGACGTGTTCTAGAAATTAGCAGCCTGGTAAGTAACGCAAAGACAACGCAAAAATAATTTTGTTTGGACAATCAACGTTGACCAACAGTGTACAAAGTCAGTTTCGTTCGTTTAAGATTTCCAACGCGAGTTTTATTTCTAATCAACGGAAAGTTTAAACGCAACAATCAATTGGTTGATAGAGAGCATTTTGGGACTCCGAACAGCATTGCCAATCAATCAAACAATTGTTCGAGTCAGCGCAGAACTAGTCATCATCATTTACCCAAATCAAGAACTATCCTTCCCCTGAATAAACCACTGAGAGCTTACGGACATTTTGGTGGGCATGCGGGTTTCCGAATAGCCTTTCCACGGAGTTGTACAAAGTCGTGGACTGCGACTACGAGACGTCAACACCCACTTTGCGTTATCCCTGAGTCTGTGTGCCGTAGGACCTCCGGCTGGTAAAGAAATAAAAATACCAACCTTGTAAAGCTCCAATAAGGCACAATAAAGACAAGGTCCCAAAACAAACAAACAAATCTTCCTGTAATTGAACCTTGGACAGCTGACGAGCTACCCCAGGTATAAACCCGGACGACTTCGTTACAGTTTTCATTCGACCAAACTTTTGGTCTGCCAGACTTTAGTATAGATCCTGTTTTATCAAAACAAACAAATTTTATTCCATAGAATAAATAGCCGACCAGTCAACTTTGATTTTACATTTTTCTTGCTTATTATTTATTGCCGGTTATATTGAAGTAAATGTTGAAGGACTCAAACGCCGCTTCGAACACGTATTAGTACAAATTTAATCCCCCTGTTTTTAGGGCTTTTAAGCGATTTTAATCAATATTAATGAAACTTATTATTGTGAAAAAAAGAAATTGGAACAACTTGGGTTTAGGAGGTAAGAAGGGATGATGACTTTTGACCTATATTCTCGGGCGGTTTGGTTTGCTTGTTGGTCGAAGAGGGTTACCTAATAAAAGGTTATAGGGAAAAGGGAATATTTTATTAAAGCAAATGAGATACAGCTTATTCTAAATATAGAAGATCTAGTATTTTTAAAAACCGGAAATAGAAAAAAAGTCAAGCACTAAACAAAGGTCCTTATAGAATATTAGATAGAGACACTACAATAAAGTATAATTGTGTTAACAGAATAGTACATAATAACCAATTAAAACCATATACTGTACCGAATTAAAAATACACAGATCAATTTATTAATCACAATTGCTACATTATTATTAACCCTCAAGCGGGTACACTTCCTTAAATGATTCTATATTCCGAAAGGACACAATACATTCGAATTCTGTTTGTTGTTACTATCTTTAGATATGTAACCCATTTATAAAAAAGTTTTAGTTTTTGATTATTTAGCTATATAGATATCCTAATTTGTGTGTACTTTTGCTGATTTTTTTTTTGAGGAAGCATTCGAAATTTGTCGCAAATATTTTTAATAATTTTCATATATGACTGCTATTTTCTTATTTTATTTATTCAATACAATCTCCTAAATCAGATCATGCATATATACATATATCATGAAAATAGAGCACCATATATAAATATATGTATATCCTGATGTACCCGAACAGGTACAATGGGCACATGTGTGAAAATAGTTCACTATGCATGGAATCAGCAGAGACAAAAACAGTCGCAATTTTTCGAAGAATTTCGATATGTCAGTTGGCAACAGTAGTGAATTATCAGCGAATTTCACATTGTTTATAGGAATTCCTGAAAAGGATGAAGACAACCTGTCTGTCTTTTTGTGCGACCAAAAATTTTTTTCGGAATTTTTATTCCAAATTTTAACTTTGCCATTAATTTTCTCAAAAACTGTTTGCGTAGGAACCTAATTTAAAAAGGATATTAAGAAGCGGACATTTAGCTTTGAAAATCAGCAAGCAAAAGTTAAATTGATCTAACCATTATTTTCGAAGAAATATAAAAACGCTTTGTAATATAAAATAAATATAGAAACGCAATTATTTCTATTTCAAAACGTGGTGTTCGATGTGTCACGTCTTCCCGACGTCAAATAGATCTGAAATTTTGTACAAATTACTTTTTCATAAAATAGTACAAGTTTAGAGGGTGGCGTGGTAAAAATGTTATGGTCGAAAAATAAGGTCCACCCTAGTGCTCACTATGAATTTAATATTTGTAATAATTATAACTGAAAAAAAATTTTTTCTTTCCGAAACGAGTTCGCGGGGTTAGAAGAGGCCGTAAATGCAGTAGCAGATGATGATTGTCAAAATGAATATGATATTATTATATTGCCACCGGATGCAGACATTCTTACGGATAATGAAGAAGGTATTAATGATATTCTGAGAATCAATGTTCTTCCTCGTGACGTGCCTGGAAAAGTTCTTCTAGTGACTTCTAATACTGATGTGTTTGATTCTAGTTTCGAAAGCGATGATGATGAGACTCTTTCCAAACGAGTGATACACAGAGATCAGACTCTTCCAAAATGAAGAAATGTTTACCGAGCTATACTTCTCCAATGAACTCTACAAGTAGCATTGTGCCAGAAAGGATGAATAAGGTTGTATAGCACATTAAAAATAAGTCACCAGTTGAAACCTTTGAAAATATATTTGACGATGAAGTTTTGGAGTTGATTTTATACAGAACAGAATAACAGGTATGACTTCGACATTTGTTAAGAAGATTTAAAAATATTTTTGAGCATATTACTGTTATCAGACTACAATACATTGCCTAGAAAGAGATTATATTGGAACACAGACGAAGATTTAAGAACACCAGTTGTTGCTGCTGCTATGTTAAAAAACAGATTTGTGGATATCAAAAAAAATTTTTGATGTTCAAAAAAGATGTTCAAAGTGAGAACCTTGTGTGATATTTTATCTAAAAAATCCTGCCAGTGAGGTGTGTTCCATCAAAATCTACCTATAGATGAATGATAAAGTATTTTGGCCACCATTCAGCCAAACGGTTCGAACAGTTCAAACATTAATGAGTAAGCCGGTTCGTTTTGGTTACCGAAATTGGGCGACAACCAATTCAGATGGTTATTGCTATTCAATGGATATATATTGCGGAAAAGCCACTGAAGAATCAACTGAACCTTTGGGCTCAAGAAGAGTAAAATTATTAAATGAAAATATATCGCTAACACATAATGAGCATACAGTTTACTGTGACACTTTTTTTAAAACTATGTATTATACAATTTGCTCTTTGATTTGAAAAGCCAAAGTGTTAAAGCTATAGGAACAATAAGGGAAAACCGTACTATGTCCCTTCTTAACGACGGTCAAAGAAATGAAAAAACAAATCTGAGGATCATGGGACTATAGATTTGATTGTAATGACGAAATCTTTTTTAGACGTTGGAAAGGCACCAGCCTTTGTACAATTTATACCAACTTCGATAACCTGGAACTCTTAGAAAAGGTGAAGCGGTGGTCATCAGAAATGAAGTAGAAGATCGATGTTAATGTTCCACATCCTTTTTTATATTATAACGAACATATGGGCGGCGTAGATGCTATGTACCAATCAATCAGCCTATACCGCGTAGCTACGAAAGGTAAGAAACGGTGGTGGGTGATATTCACTTACCTAGTGGATTTGGATGTATAGAATTCGTAGCGTTTACATGTCATAGCTAATGGAGGAAATATCGATCAATTGGATTTTCGCCAAAATATTGCCCGAAATTACCTACTTATAAGAACACGCTCTAAGAGAAGCAACGCATCCTCCTCTGTAGAAGGTTATAGTCGCTTCAATAATGGACAAAACCCAGAAAGGATATCCAATCTCCTTAGATGCATCACATGTCACACTAGGATTAGATGGCGCTGCACAAAGTGCGAGCAATCTCTTTGCATCGAAAAAGCTTGCTGTGGTGTATATCGTTCCTAATGTGTCCACTGTACCCGCTTGAGAAGTTACACCCCTTTAAAAGTTGTGTGTTTATAAATTATGAATATTTCTAAGTTTTTTTACATTATTTTGTTTCCTACTAATATGAAAATAAAGAATTAAAACTTGCATTGTAGTTTAGCTATGACACTAATGGGTGAAGTAATTCTACTTAACCCATTACTGTCATAGCTAACCTAATCACTAAAAAAATTGGTTGATTTCATCCCGAATTTTTCTCTTAACGTTGGGGGTGTAATGTACACAACCGCTCTTCCACTTCAAAACCGAAGAGTTCACTGTGTAACTTCGGCTTCGATCTCACTCAGCATTGAAGCTCACGCAATGCATTTCACATGTGGTCAACACATGGGATAGTAACCAACCAATAAGAAATATGTAAATTAGAGTAAAAAGGAAAGCAAAAGACTTTATTTAAAAACTAGCGTAAGCAACTTAGATATATATGTGTTTTAGAATTACCTTAGTCCTTAGTAGTAAAGCACGCAAAAAAGTAGAAATAAGACTACAGTCAAGAACATATTCTATTCAGCTTAATCGTAAGTACGGCTTGGTTTCCACATAATAGTATAGCGCGAAGCGCTTAATAGTCAAAATTAAACAAATCCTGGTAGCCAAACTAAGACGGCGTGGCTCGACTTTATAATAAGTCAAACCATAGGTGCTCTAATAACATTTTATTATACCCTACACACGAAGTGAATAGGGTATATTCACCTACTGCTTCCGTTTGTAACGCATTAAAGGAGGCGTGACAGGTATAGAAAAGTATATATATTCTTAATCAGCGTGACCTCCTGAGTCGATTTAGCCATGTCCGTCCGTCTGTCTGTCTGTCTGTCTGTGGAAATCAGGATTACAAGAGAACGAATAGAGATATCTTCATCAAACTTGGCTCGAATATTGCCTATCACTAGAAACTCATCGCTATTGAAAATGGGCAAAATCGGATCATTACCACGCCTACTTTTTATAGTAAATATAAATTCATCTATGCTTATAGCTCAATTTCTCAGCTTGTAGAACGAATTTGCGGTTGAAATTTTATCCAGAAGTCCACTGTCTCTGACCAAAACAGACTACCAAAAATGGGCGTAGTTCGCCCACTAATTAAATAAAACTCGATTACAGCAGCACGAGTAGAGAAATCTTAATCAAATTTGGCACGAATATTGTCTATCATCAGAAACTCATTCGTATTGAAAATGGGCAAAATCGGACCATTGCCACGCCTACTTTTTATAGTGAATATAAATTCATCCATGCTTATAGCTCAATTTATCAGCTTGTAAAATGAATTTGAGGTTGAAATTTTATTCATAAATCAACTGTGTTTGACCAAAACAGACTACCAAAAATGGGCGTGGTCCGCCCACTGATTAAATAAAATTCGATTACAGAAGAACGAATAGAGATATTTTCACCAAATTTGCCACGAATATTCTCTGTCATCACTGGCTATTTGAGATTGAAAAGGAAAAAAATTAGACCATTGCCATGCCTAATTTTTAAGTAAACGTGTGTAGGGTATATGAACTTCGGCCAGGCCAAAGTTAACACTTTTTCTGGTTTTTCAATTCCATTTTTAACCTCCACAATGCAATGGAATTGGCTATTTAAAGTCGCAATTTACCTAATGCGCTACTTGCGTCTTTTATTCTAAAGATTCTAAGAAAAAGATTCAAACTTCTGTTCACATTTGAACTATCATCATTCAAGTGCAGTGTCCACTTAAATGCGTGCTTTATTCTCATAGTCAACGAAAGACGACAACTAAGGCGTTCGAATAAGTCTTAATTTGAATTTATTGCTTGGCTAGGGTCTATACAACAAAAACAATTTCTGCTAAAATACAATTGGCTGGTGGCTGCACTCTAGAACGCCAGTAAAATATTTTCTGAAAAATATTGTGTCCACTGTACCCGCTTGAGAAGTTACACCCCTTTAAAAGTTGTGTGTTTATAAATTATGAATATTTCTAAGTTTTTTTACATTATTTTGTTTCCTACTAATATGAAAATAAAGAATTAAAACTTGCATTGTAGTTTAGCTATGACACTAATGGGTGAAGTAATTCTACTTAACCCATTACTGTCATAGCTAACCTAATCACTAAAAAAATTGGTTGATTTCATCCCGAATTTTTCTCTTAACGTTGGGGGTGTAATGTACACAACCGCTCTTCCACTTCAAAACCGAAGAGTTCACTGTGTAACTTCGGCTTCGATCTCACTCAGCATTGAAGCTCACGCAATGCATTTCACATGTGGTCAACACATGGGATAGTAACCAACCAATAAGAAATATGTAAATTAGAGTAAAAAGGAAAGCAAAAGACTTTATTTAAAAACTAGCGTAAGCAACTTAGATATATATGTGTTTTAGAATTACCTTAGTCCTTAGTAGTAAAGCACGCAAAAAAGTAGAAATAAGACTACAGTCAAGAACATATTCTATTCAGCTTAATCGTAAGTACGGCTTGGTTTCCACATAATAGTATAGCGCGAAGCGCTTAATAGTCAAAATTAAACAAATCCTGGTAGCCAAACTAAGACGGCGTGGCTCGACTTTATAATAAGTCAAACCATAGGTGCTCTAATAACATTTTATTATACCCTACACACGAAGTGAATAGGGTATATTCACCTACTGCTTCCGTTTGTAACGCATTAAAGGAGGCGTGACAGGTATAGAAAAGTATATATATTCTTAATCAGCGTGACCTCCTGAGTCGATTTAGCCATGTCCGTCCGTCTGTCTGTCTGTCTGTCTGTGGAAATCAGGATTACAAGAGAACGAATAGAGATATCTTCATCAAACTTGGCTCGAATATTGCCTATCACTAGAAACTCATCGCTATTGAAAATGGGCAAAATCGGATCATTACCACGCCTACTTTTTATAGTAAATATAAATTCATCTATGCTTATAGCTCAATTTCTCAGCTTGTAGAACGAATTTGCGGTTGAAATTTTATCCAGAAGTCCACTGTCTCTGACCAAAACAGACTACCAAAAATGGGCGTAGTTCGCCCACTAATTAAATAAAACTCGATTACAGCAGCACGAGTAGAGAAATCTTAATCAAATTTGGCACGAATATTGTCTATCATCAGAAACTCATTCGTATTGAAAATGGGCAAAATCGGACCATTGCCACGCCTACTTTTTATAGTGAATATAAATTCATCCATGCTTATAGCTCAATTTATCAGCTTGTAAAATGAATTTGAGGTTGAAATTTTATTCATAAATCAACTGTGTTTGACCAAAACAGACTACCAAAAATGGGCGTGGTCCGCCCACTGATTAAATAAAATTCGATTACAGAAGAACGAATAGAGATATTTTCACCAAATTTGCCACGAATATTCTCTGTCATCACTGGCTATTTGAGATTGAAAAGGAAAAAAATTAGACCATTGCCATGCCTAATTTTTAAGTAAACGTGTGTAGGGTATATGAACTTCGGCCAGGCCAAAGTTAACACTTTTTCTGGTTTTTCAATTCCATTTTTAACCTCCACAATGCAATGGAATTGGCTATTTAAAGTCGCAATTTACCTAATGCGCTACTTGCGTCTTTTATTCTAAAGATTCTAAGAAAAAGATTCAAACTTCTGTTCACATTTGAACTATCATCATTCAAGTGCAGTGTCCACTTAAATGCGTGCTTTATTCTCATAGTCAACGAAAGACGACAACTAAGGCGTTCGAATAAGTCTTAATTTGAATTTATTGCTTGGCTAGGGTCTATACAACAAAAACAATTTCTGCTAAAATACAATTGGCTGGTGGCTGCACTCTAGAACGCCAGTAAAATATTTTCTGAAAAATATTGTGGAAACCAACCAACGTTTCATTCTGGACTAAAAAGGTACATTCATTCGATAAAAGGAAAAAATATTAACACTTCTAAAGAAGACAATCAATATTTAGACAAGGAAAAATTTAACTTTAGTAGTAAAATTCACGATATGTAAACTGTACACCCATGGCCAAAAAAAAAAACGCACCTAGTTAGTTAGTTAATAAATGTAAGGAAAGGGGTTCGACTGATAGTAAACTCTCTTTTTACCTGTTTATACATATATTTTCTGCTATAAAAAGACACAGTCTGTCAAAAGTTAAAATTTGAGAAATCAGAGAACGTCCATCCGAAGTAGTTTTTTATGAGTTCTAAATATGGTATTAAACCAAGAACAAAAAGTCCGTATTAGGGATTTTCAAACGGGATCCCGTTTTCCCGGGGTTAAAAAATAATCCAGCTATCCCGGGATTTCAATGAAATTTCCCGGGAATCACGGTAATTTTTTTTTAAAATTTTTTTACCAATTGTCGTTTGTGCCGCATTAATGGATGCACGTTAGATATAGAACAGTATATAGATTCTTGATCAGCATTACTTTCTGCGTTGCGTACTACAATTAAATGTACTACTGTAGTAGTACAACGTACTACTGTAACTACAAATAAATTCAACTAGTAATACATTTATCCTATGTAGCCGTGTAGGGCATATGAGCAACCGATAACCGACTTCCGACTTCTTTCAACTTAGCAATTTTCGGTCGAAAGACGGAATACAAATTTAGTTGGCTTACTAAAATATTTAAATAATCCATCAAATTATAAACGCGAATCGGGCATAGGTTCTATATTATTATTGCCTTCCTACAGTCCTTCAAGCTACGGCTAAAAAATTATTTTCTAAGCTATTTGTTGAGAATATTGATGGTGGACTTCTGCTGATATTGAAGAATTAGAATGCAGTAATGATGGGACTGAAACGTCGTTAATGGCCGAACCAAATTTATCGACTAGATCTGAATTAAACTTTATCAAAAATTGGATGCTGCCATTGCGAATGTTACTCGAATGGAGAGTCCAGAAGATGTATTATATGACGTTAAAAACATTACAAAAGAAATGGGTATTTTTGAAGCAACGAAAAAGCGTACAAATAATTTAGACAAATTATATAATGCTCTATTAACTACCCCACCGACATCAATCGAGTCGGAAAGAGCTTTTTCGGCGGCAGGTCTTTTTCTTAATAAAAATATTAGTATCAAAAACGCATTTTTTGTGTATTTTTTTGAATTTACACATTTTTCCCCAACTAATTGGATAAATTCTTGCTTGTTACCTAATCCCGGGATTTCCCGGAATCCCGGGAAATGAAACATTTTTGTCCCGGAACCCCGGATTTGAATTTTTACGGGAAATGAGAAGCCCTAGTCCGCTGAGTGGAGACAACTATTCGAATAAAAAAATTTCTCAAATAATTGAGAGCAACGAAAGCGCCTTTTTTTAAAAAAATTCAAGTAACCGAAAGCATACAGAGGAAAACCGGAAGTGGGAGACCAAGAATCACTACAGCACGGGAAGATCGATCGTTGGAACGAATGTGCCTTCGAAATCGTTTCCAGACTGCTATGGAACTAAGGAGAGATCTTCAGGGAAAGCTGGGAATGCAAATCATCAGAACTGTCTCCAGACGCCTAACGAATATGGGTCTTCCAGCTCGCCGACCAGCAAAAAATCCGGTTTTAACAGCGGCTATGAAGGAAAAACGGTTAGAATGGGCCAAGGAGCATAAAAAAATGGATAGCTTCTGATTGGAGAAATGTCATATTTTCTGATGAATCGAAGTTCAATTTGATTGGGCCCGATGGAAAAGCCACAGTTCGAAGGAAAAATATTCCGATGAGTGCATTCTTCGAACATTATTCTTCGAAGCATTCACCTTATGTTTTGGTATGGGGATGCATAACATATAATGGAGTTGGACAAATTTTATTGCTGGAGGTTCCGTGAATGCAGAAAAGTATAAAAATGATATAAAAAAGGCGTGGTTCAACAATTGAGGACCTGAGCTGCCATGTTGAAAACACACTTTTTCAAGACGCTAGTGCATCTTGCCACCGAGCTCGCCCTGTAAGTAAACCTTTAGGTTTTACCTAAAAATGCACTCTAACGGTCATTGTGTATTCATAGGTAATACAATTAAAAGAAAATCTGGGGATATTATCGGTGTCCTGGCTTGGAAATAGCCCAAACCTTAATATCTTTGAAAATTTGTGGGTAATTAAGCAGCAAAAATCCAAGAAATGTCTCCGAAATCTATCGAGGAGTTAAGAATTATTATAAATGAAGTGTGGTACGATGAAGAAATCAAGAACCACATCCAAAATCTCTATGATTCAATGCCCAGAATAGTGGAAGCTGTTTTGAAGCCCAAACGAGGATCAACGAAATACTGAAAAAAAAATTTAAAGAAAAGAAAGAGTATACAGAAAATTTTTGAATTCCAAGAATATTTGAACATAATAAAAATAACAGAAGTAAAAAAAAACTAGCATTCTTTCTTTTATTCCCTTTTTTTTTAACAAGGGTAAAAAAAATTAGATCTTGGGTTTTCCATTTTTAGATGTAGAAATAAAACACAAGTTTAAATTTAAATACGAATGTTCAAGTCTTTATTTAAAATAACTTTAAGATACGATCTTGTCACTATTAGAGATCACAAACGAATGAATAAAAGAACTCTTCGTTTCTATAAAGTAAACTACTATTACGTATCCTTTTAAAATGGACATAGATAACATGCGACCACTCGTCGCCTCTTATCTTCTTAGAAAAACAATCAAAGTGTGTTTACTTTGACCTAACGGAATAACATATTTCCGATCAACGTATTTTTGCTTCGTGTCACAGAATTTCATGAGAATGTGTTATTGCGTATTTCTTTAAAAGTGTTATTGCGTATTTCTTGACACAACTGAAATTCTTGTGAATTCAACACACCTCCTCAAAAATACATTGATCGTTACAAATCATATTTCATATTATTACATTTTATATAACATATTATTTACATGTGACAAGTCGTGTATTCTGGGGTATTACAATATCATGATCCAACATTTTTTGCAAGGATTGGGGAAAACCCAGAAAAACCCAATCAGACCATGTGCATATATTTACATTATGTTTACATTTAATATCTTATCTGTTTTCAATCATTTAATCCAATTTTACTTCTCAAAAACAAAAATCTTACTCCAGGTAACGGCTTCGTTAAAATATCGGCTAGCTGCTTATCTGTGGGAATATACTCAATATTGATTAGTTAATTTTCAACCTGCTCTCTTGAAAAATGATATTCAATTTTTATACTATTCGTTAACGATTTAAGCCACAAGGCTTCTCTTACTGCTTCAAACAGTGCCATATACTCTGCTTTAGTAGATGAAGCTGCAAAAGAGTTTTGTTTCTTTGTATTCCAACAAATTAAACATGATTCGAACATTTTGAATAAGTAACCAGTAGTACTTTTCCTATCATTCTCACTTCCACCCCAATCAGAATCAACATAGCCAACAAACATTTGTTTGTAATTTGAGTTTTTAGCGTAAACTAATTTCAAATCAATAGAACCTTTAAGATATCTCAAAACTCTTTTCAGACATTGCCACAAGTCTTTATTGTTTTTGCTACTATATCGACTCAAAATATTGACAGCTGTACTTAAATCAGGTCGTGTGCACAACATAATATACATTAAACAGCCAATTAAATTACGGCATGGTGCATTACACTTTACATCTGAATTCAATGCTTCATAATTGAGTCTGCTTGGAAGTGGAGTATTAACTGGATTACAATCATTCATTTTAAATTTCTTTATAACATTTTCAATATAAGCGGAATGACTTAGAATTATTGTGTTATCATTTCTATCGACTTTTATTCCAATAAAATATTTAATTTCAAATAAATCAGTCATTCTGAATTTGCTCATTAAATATCTTTTGAAATCCGTTATTGTTTCAATACCTGCTGTTGCGATTACTAAGTCATCTACATATAATAACACATATAAATTTTTAAGTATATTACCTTTATCAAGAATGTAAACGCAACGATCTACCGCTAAATTTACAAAACCTATTTCTTTTAAAGCATGCTCAAACACTTCAAACCAACATCTTGCTGCCTGCTTAAGTCCATAAATAGCTTTATTTAATTTGCAGACTTTATCACTACCACAGGATAATCCTTGAGGAACCATCATATAAATTTCCTCTTTCAACATACCATTTAAGAAGGCAGTTTTAACATCCATATGGTGAACTTTTAAATTGAATTGGTTTGCAACCGATAATATAAATCGGAAACTAGAAATTCTTGCTTCTGGAGCAAACGTTTCATCGTAATCAATTAAATATTCTTGTGTAAAACCACGTGCAACGAGCCTAGCTTTATATCTAATTGGGTTGCCTAATTCATCATATTTAATTGTAAAAACCCACCTACAACCAACTATAATTTTATTTTCAGGTTTCGGTACAAGAGACCAAGTTTGGTTATAATAATGCGAACTAAGCTCTTCTTTAAATGCTTCTTCCCAATATACCCTATCATTTCTGTTCTTAATTTCATCAAAGGAATTTGGAGTACTATTAATGAAATTCTGTGCATTCATTATGCAACTACTGATACACAAATCTTCTTCTTTATATATCTGTGGTCGTTCCTTCAATTTTTCACTTCTTCTGACTTCAGTTTCAATCTTTCTTCTATTCAAATGAGAGTTGGGCAGCTGACCATTATGGTCATTTATATTTTCTAATACATTTGCACCACTCTCAAGTGGATCGGCATTCTCTTTACTTGTTACCACACCACTAGGCTGTTTATCTGATTTCAATTCATCAGATTTCCTTTCCGAATTCTCATTCGAAAAAATTCATTTTATTTCATCCGTACTCTCATTCGGGATATTAATTTCATTACCAGAGTCCTTCAAATTTACTCTGTTCTTTACCACAGTCCTAGAATTTATCATGTTTGTTTCATCAACGACAACATCTCTCGCTGTCACAAACTTCCCAGTTTCCACATCCCACAATTTGTATCCATTTGGTTCATACCCGACAAGTATACCTTTCCATGATTTTTCATCAAATTTTCTTTTTCTTGTTATATTATGTACATATACTGTCGAACCAAATATTTTTAAATATTTTAAATCAGGCGTCCTATTATGCCACATTCCATACGGTGTTTTCATACTGTCTTTCAACGCATTACTTGGATTTCTATTAATTAAATAAGTTACTGTCAAAACAGCTTCAGCCCAAAAGGCTTTGTCCAATTTTGCTCCACTAACCATAGCACGAGCTTTCTCTGCGTTCAGACACACCATTCAGTTGTTGAGTATGTGGAACTGTTAAGTGGTAACTGATGCCTTTTTCAACACAATAGTCACGCATCTCATTTGACAAATATTCTCTACCATTATCAATATATAAATTCACAACTTTCAAGTTAAAATGAGCTTCACTTTTTGCGACAAAATCTTTAAAAACCGAAAAAACATCAGATTTATAAGTTATTAACTAAGCTACACAGTAATGCGTATATTGATCAACAAAAATTACATAATAATATTTGCCATCAATTGTTGAAGGTGTTATCGGACCACAGACATCTGACTGAACCACAAAAAAAAGGTCTTTTAATATAGTCCTTATTTTTAAATCTATTAAAACTTAGTCTAGCTTGTTTCCCGTTTATACATGCCTCACATAATTCATTATTAGGCTGCACATTCTTTAAAAGGTTAATATCGCTAAACATATTTTTGCCCTTTATATCTAAAAATTTTCCTTTACTAATATGTCCTAATCCTTCATGCCACAATAGATAATCATTACTTTTAATTGCATTCCACGCATATATATTTCTACTCAAAACAAAGTCAATAATTGGTACATTATTCATACATACCAATTTACCATTATTTACCATCAATAATTACATGTACATCCTTACTAACTTTTACACCTCCTGTATTAAATTCAATAGCCATTCCAGCATCTTGCATCTTTGCAACTGCTATTTTTATTGGCGACTCCAAGTTGATATAATCAGCAAACAGATTTTCGTCATTTATTATATGATCAGAAGCTCGTCTCATCATAAATGCAAAACCATTTTGTAGATCATCTGTTGCAATTTGTGCAGTTTTACAATGTTCACAATTTTTGTTGTTTATAAGTTTTTTATTTGCATAGCAATCTTTTTTAATGTGCCCTTTTTTACCACAGTGATAACATTTCATGATTGTTTTGACATTTCTTTCACTTTTGTTCCAATCTCTAATTTGTTCCGGAACTTCACATCAAAAGGCTTAATGTTTCTTTTCACTTTTTCCATTTTTTTAATATTTTATTTTTATTCTTATATTTTAATAGTTTAAAAGTTTTTTTTTATTTTTTTTATAGTTCACGAAAAGTTTAATAATATTTTTTTTTTATATTAATCACAAGCAATGGACCGTGTCTGGGCTCATAACCTTTTAGATGTAGAAATAAAACACAAGTTTAAATTTAAATACGAATGTTCAAGTCTTAAAATAACTTTAAGATACGATCTTCTCACTATTAGAGATCACAAACGAATAAATACAAGAATAAATACAACGAATAAATAAAATTATTTTTTCTTAAAGATTTTTTTCAGGTAGAGGCTATAGGGATCAAATAATAAACAAAATAAAATCTTGCAGGTAGCTTTCCGTTTTTTATTAAATTTTGCATGAGTAATGAAATTCTACTAGTGCGGCTTTTTTTTGCCATGGGTGTATATGTAGGGTGTAGTGTACCCAAGTGCAAGTTTTTAACAAAATACTTACCGATACAAAACTGCAAGCGCTATAGGCTACTCCAACCGTAGTTGCTGAATTTCCAATAAGCCTTTTCCACGAATCTGTCGAAACAAAATACGAGAACACAACGACAAAAGTTAAAATGAATTCCATCCCAAACCGTTCCCAAGCAGCTAAGGAAGCGTTGTGTGGGACAGCGGCCTGCAAATTTCCCTGATATCCTGGCACAGTAACACTGAAAAAATTTTTTCATATACATTAAAAACATCGAATATTCAATGGTGTTTTTTAAGATTTTTTATAATTTTATTTCTTATGAATTTAAGTTTAGGGGAAGGCGAGGCTTTCACATTCATTCAGTATTCATTCATTAGTATTCATTATGATCTTTACATAGGCAAACATACCGTCTGATTCATGTTAACTGTATTTTTCCACGCTAGAATAGAGCGCAAAAGTTCCGGACTACACTTCAAACATAGCCGTCAAATCCAAGCCGTAAAAAAATAAAAAGATGCATGGTATATTTTTAAGTTTATTATATTTAATTTCAAAAGACATCAAAACTATATTTAACCCTCTAATGCTTAAGACCGCCTTAAGGCGGGCACTTGTAAAATCGAAAAATTGGGGGCATTATTTAATTTTGAATAATTTTTTTGCAAGTCCTAGGTATTTGTATTCCGCATAAGAATTTTGTATTCCGCATATCCGTGGTGTAAGAAGCATTCAAACCGAAACATGATATTTTCGAATTGAAACTTGAACTTTTACAGCCATAAAAAATTTTGGTAGGTAGTTTGTATTAAAAAAAAATTATTTTTTTAGGTAGTGTTGTACGATTACCGCCTTAAGTCAGGTTGATGAATTTTCTAATTTGTAAGATAATTAGGTTAGGTTAGGTTAATAGGGCGTGTGGCCACAGAGCGGCCACTTCCACCTAGGACTTATAGGCCCATTGTGAGTGCCCTTCAGTGGTTCTGTGGGAACCTCGCTGTTCCGGTCAGCTACTCAGACCTAGCCTCGCCGAGTAGGTGGGGTAATGGTCGAGTGTAAGCTGGACTGGTGATTTTGATCAGCTTTATGAGGCTAGTCACCGGACGCTCTTCCAACTCTGTCAGCCTCTCGATGTACTCCGCCCTCACACTGCAGAGGCGACGGTATGCAAGTGCTGGGCATTGGCAGAGCAGGTGGTGGATAGTCTCCTCCTCATCCACGTCGTCGCAGCATCTGCGGTGATCCACTCTGATACCCGGCTTCCACCTGGTCACCATGGCCCCTATGGGGCAACGCCCTGTGATCACTCCTACTATCACTCTAGGTTGGTCTCTGGGCATTGAGAGTATCGTCTTAGAGTTTCTTCGATTGAGCTCTGGCCGTAGTGAGCGAGTGATAACGCAGTCCGGCCTGGTTTTGCAGGAGTGGTTGGTTATGTTTGCCACTATGGTATCTATTGAATTCTTCTGGTTAGAGATCGGTGTCTTGACAGAGGAGTCTGCTTTTTCGGCCCCCAGTGAGGAACCCGTTCTAGCCAGGAGGTCTGCTCGCTCATTGCTTTCGATATTCGAGTGGCCTGGGACCCAGC
The DNA here is from genome assembly GCA_949629155.1 of Myopa testacea. NCBI lineage: Eukaryota > Metazoa > Arthropoda > Insecta > Diptera > Conopidae > Myopa > Myopa testacea. Next base: position 18,661,422 of record OX451347.1, read on the forward strand.
AGGTCTGACTATGTGGGTCCTCATTAGGTCCCTCATTTTGCCTCTGCATTTCAAGACAATTTCTGATTTTACCTCCGTCGAGCATAGGGCTTTTATTTTTACAACTTGTAGTTAAACAATTAGTGACGTATAACAGACATTGTCGCAGAATTCAACAGACCGCACTCAACCCCGATATCAGTTACAACGACGAAAAGGTGATTAGTCATGCCTTCACGGTAGAATAGCGGTGCGAAAACCAATGCTACGATCCTAAAATAAAATCAAACGGCTAGAATGATGTCGGGAGCACCAAGAATGGACGAAATCAGTGTTCGAAAGTCTTATGGACAGATGAATCCTAATTTAAAATTTTTAGGGAAGAGGAGAATAATTTACGTTCGGCGGTCAGCTGGAGAAAAGATGCTTCGTAGCTGTGTGGTTCCAACAGTGAAGCATGGCGATGACTCTATAATGGTCCTGGGATGTTTCTCTTTCGTCGGCGTTGGATACCTATTCCGTATCGATGGAACCATGAGTATGGAGACTTACAAACAAATTTTAGAAGAGCAAACTATACCACGGGGATTGCGGATTCACCTTGGTGCAAGATAATGATCCATAGCTGCCTTTAAGCTCTGTCGAGGATATTTGGAAAACGTACATTAAGGAATATGAAATGGCCTTGCCAGTCACCTGACTTTAACCCCATAGAGCTTCTTTTGGATCAACTAGACAGGAGGTTCGAAAAAATGTCCCACATCAAAAGCAAACCTTTGGGAGATTCTGCAATAGGCCTGGAGATCCATACAACTCGAAAATATTCAAAACTTAATCGAAAGAATGCCCCGAATAGCATCGAAAGTACAATAGTTAAAGTGAAAGGTGCGTTTTTTGACGAAAAATATGTTTAAAAATAAATGTATAAATTTTTGATATACGGTTACTCACAAAATTGAGCGTACACTTTAGTTCAAATAGGAAAAAGGTGAATACTGACAGCATAAGGCAATGGAAATTTTTTTTTAAAATTCATATTGACAGATGAGGGTCCTACTAAATAGTAACTAACATAAATTATTTTTTTTTTTTTACAAAGAACACCCCACAACAATTCAAAATATGGGAACTATCGCTAAATTCAGGTCACAAAATTGAGCATACACTTGGAAATTGCGCTAAAAATTTGTCCTTTTTTTTTAATCAAGAAGGCGCTGAAAAACATTTTAAAGTTTACACAGCTAATGTATGCACGTTTTTTAACTAATTTGGGTAAACTCAGTGTTTTTTATTTTGTTTTGGGTTCGTAATGGCGCCTACAAGAAAACAAACAACTCTTGGAATTAGAGAACTAGTAATAAAACTCTGTTGCCAAGGAAAATCGTATCGGCAAATTGGTGAAAACATTGATAGATCTCATAGTACCGTCCAAAAAATCATTATTAAGTGTCGGTATGAAGGAACAATACGAAATTCCGCAGGAAGAGGTCGAAAACAATTGCTAACAGCAGTTGATGAGCGTAATATTGTTCGGAAAGTGCAAATAAATCCCTAGATTGGCGTTCCTAAATTAACAATAGAAGTATCCAAAAGCATAAATAAGTCTGTATCCACTGAAACAGTTCGTCGTGTGCTTCGAAAAAACAATTTCAATGGAGGTATCGCACGCAAGAAGCCATTCATATCTCCTGCAAACAAAAAGAAACGATTGGAGTTTTCTAAAGATCATGTTAACAAGCCTCTGAGCTTTTGGGAGAACGTAATGTTCACAGATGAGACTAAAATAAACCTCTGGGGATCAGATGAAAGGCAAATTGTTTGGCGAAAACTGAATTCTCAGCTCCAAAATAAGATTTTAGTGGCCACTGTGAAACATGGCGGTGGCTCAGAAATGTTATGGGGTTTTATGGCAGCTATCGGAGCCGATTCGATGGAGTTCATCGACACAATCATGACCAAAGAAAGTTATTTGGACATTTTACGGCGTATTTTACGTCAAAGCGCCGAAAAACTCCAAGTCCCGCCTGTGTATTGGTTCCAACAAGACAACGATCTCAAACACACGGCGCATATAGTACGAGAATGGCTGCTATATAATGCACCAAAGCAACTCAAAACGCCACCACAGTCTCCGGACATGAACTCCATAGAGCATCTTTGGGGTGAAATCAAGTCAAAATTGCACAATGTCCATTCCAGGAGCAAGACGGTCTTAAAAAGGGAAATAAGAAAGGATGGGTAGGGATATCGCCATCTTTTACTCAAAAGTTGCAAGCGGTAATAGACGCAGGAGGTGGTCCTACGGACTACTAAAATTCGAAAATTTTTAGGATTAGAAACATTTTTCTTTAGTTTTCTTTTAGTGTATGCTCAATTTTGTGACCTGAATTTCGCCTTAATTTTCTTATTTATAAATATGTTGTTGTGTTTTCTTTGTAAAAATAAATATTTACGGTGGCTACTACCTAGGAGAACCCCGATCTCTTAATATGAACATTTTAAAAATTTTCCATTGACTCATGAGGTCAGTATTCACCATTTTGCTATTTGAACTACAGTGTACGCTCAATTTTGTAACTGTGTATCATTACGTAAAGCTAATATGATAAATTATTTAAGGAAATATATGTATTTCATTATACCCTACACTCGAAGTGAATAGGGTATATTCACTTACTGATTCCGTTTGTAACACATTAAAGGAGGCGTGACAGGTATAGAAAAGTATATATATTCCTGATCAGCGTGACCTCCTGAGTCGATTTGTCCGTCCGTCTGTCTGTGGAAATCACGATTACAAGAGAACGAATAGAGATATCTTCATCAAACTTGGCTCGAATATTGTATATCACTAGAAACTCATCGCTATTGAAAATGGGCAAAATCGGATCATTATCACGCCTACTTTTTATAGTGAATATAAATTCATCTATGCTTATAGCTCAATTTCTCAGCTTGTAGAACGAATTTGCGGTTGAGATTTTTTCCAGAAGTCCACTGTCTCTGACCAAAACAGACTACCAAAAATGAGCGTGGTCCGCACACTAATTAAATAAAACTCGATTACAGGAGCAAGAATAGAGAAAACTTAATCAAATTTGGCACGAATATTGTGTATCATCAGAAACTCATCGCTATTGAAATGGGCAAAATCGGACCATTGCCACGCCTACTTTTTAGAGAAAATATAAATTAATCCATGCTTATAGCTCAATTTATCAGCTTGTAAAATGAATTTGAGGTTGAAATTTTATTCATAAATCAACTGTCTTTGACTAAAACAGACTACCAAAAATGGGAGTGGTCCGCCCACTAATTAAATAAAATTCGATTACAGAAGAACGAATAGAGATATTTTCACCAAATTTGGCACGAATATTCTCTGTCATCACTGGCTATTTGAGATTTTTAAGTAAACGTGTGTAGGGTATATGAACTTCGGCCAGGCCGAAGTTAACACTCTTTCTGGTTTTTTTTCATTTCATTTATTTTATCCATTTATAAGTACAATAAGAATAAATTCTTTTGAAGTCACTGATTGAAGGTTAAATAAATGTAGGTTAAATTTAAGACTAACCTAACCTTAAGTAAGAAACAGAGGGAGGAAATTAAAAAGAATAATAAGACCAAGATAGCTAAAAGCAGGAAGAGGATAGTATTTGAGTCAGTCGTCTAAAGGCACCCCCACTATTTACTACTCTCAAGCATCTTGGCAAGGAGTTCCAGAGGCGTATCGCGTTGATAAAGAACAGGCGCGATGATATCAGCGACCCACATTTGGGTAGAATCAAGGTTCGACTACGTTGAGAGATGCAAAACCGTATTTTATCAAACAGATAGCGTGGCGTTGTTGTCATGATTATTTTATGTAGAAAAATACAATTTCTGAACTTTAGGTAACTATGTTACGACCTAAGATTGCTGTTTTATATTTAGAAATATGGTCGAGTTTATGCAAGCCTTTTACATACCGTGTTGCATACTACACTACATCAAAGTATGTCAACACAAATAGTACAAGTTGCATAATTAGTCTCCTCTTTATTTCAACTGGGGTGACAAAAGAAAACCATCTGATGTTACGCAGCACAAAGTATGGTTTCCTTAAATCCGTGTTGACATGATCTACACAAATAAGGTGGGTATTAATAACCCCAGGTTCGATATCTTAGACACAAAGTCAAGCCGATTAAGCCTTATGCATAGGTGGGGGATGTTATTCAGAGAAATTTTTACTCTGCAGATCGGGATAGCATGTGACTTCCTAGCATTAAGTTCTAAAGAGTTAGTCCCAGACCACTGGAAGATTCTATTGAGGTTCTCGTTCATCATCCTCCCAAACTGCCGATAGAAATAAAAGGATGAGAGAGATGAGAGAGAAAGTTGAATATCATCAGCATATGCATAGATAGATGTATAGTTACATAATGAGAATCCCTCATTTATGTATAAAGAAAACAAAATAGAGGGCCAAGAATAGATCCTTGAGGTTCACCACTTTTCATACCTATATAGGCCGACGAACGATTTTTTACTCTTACTCTTTGAACCCGATTTGACAAGTAGCTTGTTATCAACCTAACCGCACTCTCCTTAAATCCAAAGAGTTTCTCCAATTTATTGCATAAGAGAGAATGATTAAACCTATCAAAAGCTTTGGTAAAGTCTAACAAGCAAAGCAATGTAACCTCGCCTTCATCATATGCAGGTTTATATCGCCAAGTATCTTTACCAACGCTGTAGAACAGCTATGACCTTGCCTAAAGCCATATTGATGGGGCGAAAGCAGACTTCTATCATCTAAATAAACAACAATTTGCCTTCCCATGACCTTTTCACAAACCTGTGTTGATAAGATACAAATTAGTCTAGTCATTATAACTGCTTGGTAGCGACGTTTTTGCTACCGGTAAGACGAGTGAGATTTTCCACAGGTCTGGATATGTTAGATGACGCAATACAAGAGTTTATGATGTATTATTATTATTATTATTTGAAGATGGGCGAGCTTCTACAGCTCTGGTACTGCGGCTCATTTGGCCTATTGTACCATCCCTATATTGTTAGAGTGGTTATTCCACCCCAGTTCTTCTTATGAATGTCATAAGGTTTGAATGGCTTACCTTAGCCAGCTCTGAGTGCTCCATTATTTCTTTCCCGAGGACTACCCTTCTGGTACTATGAAAAGCCGGGCACTCAGAGACTAAGTGCAGGGACGACTCTATAGACTCCATGCAGAATCTGCAATGAGTCTCACTCGACAGCATCATCTTATTCAGATGGTGTCTCAAGTTGCAGTGTCCCGTGATGAATCCAACCAGGGTCTTAATACACTTCTTGTTCATACTCAAGAGGGATTTAGATCCTAGTGGTGAGTATTGTGGTAGGAACAGTTTTGTGCATTTCTGTCCTATGGTTTGGGCCCAGTATTTGTTTGACTCTGCTAGTGCCCATTTTTGCATTATTTGCTTAAATAGGGATTTGCTTATTCCGAATGAAGGGTTTGGTCCAACAAAGGCCTCAGTCGACCCAGCCTTGGCCAGTCTATCAGCCTCTTCATTTCCGTCAAAGCCCCTGTGTGCCGGTATCCAATGTAGGGTTACCCGGTTCCTCTTAGCCAGTTCGGATAGGATAGTCGCCGTTTCCAGTACAAGCTTTGATGTAATCACATAGGAGTCCAGAGCTTTTAATGCAGCCTGGCTGTCTGTGTAAATTACTATGTTTTTCTTTCGTGTGTGTTTAAGCGTCATAAGCCGAGCACACTCGTTTATAGCCAAGATTTCAGCTTGAAAGACAGACGTTAACCTGGACAGACTCACAGTGTGGCCCGTCTTGCTTGAGGCATCAAAGACACCAGATCCTGTGCCCTCGTCTGTCTTTGAGCCATCTGTGTACCATATATAATCGTACGATGATACCTGATGGCTATCTGCTTCCCAGGTTGATCTGGCTGGGATAACAGCTTTTACTTTTTTCTGGAAGCGATATACTGGTAGAGTTTCATCTAGGGGCATTCCAAACTCTTCAATCTGCTCCAGAGTTCTGAGGATTGATAAGTGGCCTTTAGAATACCCTGGCCCTATTAACAATCCGTAGTAATACAGGCGATGCATGCTTAACCTTGCAACCATCTGTACGTGTATGTGTAGTGGGACCAGGCCTAATATGACGTTTAAACTGGCCGTTGGTGTGGATCGAATGCAGCCCGTCATGCAGACGGCTACCAGTCTTTGCACTCTTTCCAACCTTCGTATTGTGGACAGTTCCTTTGTTTTCGTCCACCATACTAGTGCCGCATATGTCACCACCGTTCTCACTATCAAGTGGTAAAGCGTTAGAATTGATTTGGGTTTGATCCCCCAATTCATTCCGCATATCCTCCTACAAATCCACAAGGCCTGAGTTGCCTTGTTTATTATGCGATCCATATGGGGATTCCATGATAGTTTACTGTCAAGGATCACACCTAGGTATTTCGCACACTTGGAGAATGGTATTGATTCTCCATACAGATTAGGTTCCTTTAGACCGACTAATTTCCGTCTATAGGTAAAAGGCACAATAACTGTCTTTTTCGGGTTTACAGAGAGTTGAGCTCTAGTACACCATCTCTGTACTTCAGTTAGTGCCATCTGGAGGATCTCCGATATGGTTTCCTCGAACCTCCCTCTGACGATGACTGCTATATCGTCTGCATACCCAATGGCGTGAATTCCCAACGACTTTAGTGTCTTGAGGAGATCATCCACTACCATTGACCATAAGAGGGGGGATAGCACTCCGCCTTGTGGGCAACCCATCGTGGTCGTCGCTGATAGAGTCACCTCGTCGATTTCCGACTTTATGATCCTGCCGCGGAGCATGTTTTCTATCCATCTCACCACAGTGGGTGGTACCCTAAATTTAGAGAGAGCGGTGCCTATGGATTCATAGGACGTGTTATTGAAGGCTCCTTCAATATCCAGGAAAGCAATCACACAGATTTCCTTGGAGGATATTGCTCCTTCAATTTTCGTCACTACTTCATTTAGCGCCGTCTCCGTAGATTTCCCTTTAGCATAAGCATGTTGCTCATTGGATAGGGACCTGTATCGTAGTATATCATTTCTGATAAACTTATCTATTAGTTTTTCTAGTCCTTTTAAACCGAAGGACATTAGGCTTATTGGGCGGAAAGATTTCGGGTTATGTCCGTCATTTCTGCCTGTTTTCGGTAAGTATCTAACTAATACTGTTCTCCATGCTGATGGGATGTGGCCATAAGCAAGACTACAGCTATAGATTTTGTGTAAAATTGGTGCCAAAGTATCGGCTCCATATTGTAGCAGTGCTGGGAAGATGCCGTCTTCCCCAGGCGATTTAAACGGCTTGAAGGACGAGATAGCCCACCTCACTACGTGTCTGCTACAGATTCGATTACCCACTCTCCAATCCTCCCTGGATGGCTGACTAACCTGCCCTCCAGGAGAGTAATTGGGCTGTTTCAGAATGACTGAGTTCGGGAAATGTGTGCTGAGCAGAGTTTCCAGGCTCTCTCTCTTGTCGAGAGTAAAGCCGCCACCCTTTTTGGACAGTGTACCAATCGGGGTGGGTTTATCATTGGCCAGAATCTTTATCAGGCGGCATCCTGACTGGATGTCTGCGATCTTGCCGCAGTACTGTCTGAAAGATTCCTTCTTGGCTTTTCTGATTTCCTTATTGTACTCAGTTAGGGCCGCCGAGTAATTGGGCCAATCGTTGTTTCGTTTTGCCCTATTAAACAGCTTCCTAACTTTCTTTCTAAGGTTTGCTAGATGCCCATTCCACCAAGGTGTTTTCCTGTTTGTACTCTTGGTCTTAAGCGGGCAGTTGTCCTCATAGGCTGAGATGATGGAGCGGCCAACGATGTCCGTTGCTAGCTCCAGTTTGTTTACAGTGTCAACTCTTGAGGGTATTATATCGACGACTAGATTACTTAACTGTTCGCTAAATGCTTCCCAGTTCGTATTCTTTTTCTGTCGATATGGGGTTACTTTAACTCCACTGGCATGGCTGAGCTCAAACCGAATTTGTCTATGATCAGACATAGACGGCTCGTCTGACACCAGCCAGTTATATACAAGATTAGAGTAAGTGTTGGAGGTAAGTGTCAAATCAAGCACTTCTCTCCTATTTATTATGATGTATGTAAGCGGGCAAATAATATGCGGTAAAATAATCTTGAGAAACTGCAAGGATACCCCATCTTCACTTACTGCGTTCGACTTGATGCTCATTAGGCTGATTCCTACTTCGAACTCATTAACTGGCTCAAACTGGAAAGTTTGTGGAACCGCGAGACTTGATAAAAGATTTACAGAGCCACTAGATTTAGTCGTACGAGCAAAAAAGGAGTTTAGTTCATCGGGATACAAATTGCAGTCCGTTGTACTCCTGGCTGTAATTCCTTGGGTTATTAGGTTTCTCCATATGATCTTAGAAGAAAGCCCGGGACTTAATTTCGACAGCAAAAATTTACGTTTCTATTGTCTAGTAAAAAGAACAGCATAGTTTCTGGCAATTTTAAGCCTTTCCCAATTAGTTGTACTAGATTTTCTTTTCCAAATTATGTAAATTATTCCGAGTGCGGATAGCGTTCTTAACAGTATTTGTGAACCAAGGACAGACATGACAGTGACATGAGTATTAAAAATCTCATTTATCACGGTAGTTAATCTTTTTATTTTATCATTTACGTCAATGCAGTACAAAATTTCATCAAACGAGATAAGGCGCAGGTCATTGTATAAAGCCGGATAATTAATTGATTTAAAATCCCTATAGACAAAACTTGACTCCTCATTGCAGGTCCGGTTAAATGCACGTAATTTAAAGGAATAGAAAATTAGGTCACGGTCCGAAACAAAGTTAATCTGATCAAACAGTAAAACTAGGGTGGAATCTGATACAATAAAATAGTCAAGTAGGCTAGGACTAGAGTAATTACAGGCATGAGTAAGCACGGTGTCATTACTATGGCCACAGAATAAATAATAAAATAATATACAAAAGACGCATCTCAGCCTGCGATGCCTCTTCACTTTATTGTGCGGTCGGAACCAATGAGGGGAAGATCAAACAACGAGAAAGCAAACGTGAACAGAGCGAAGCAACGAGAGAGCAAGCATAAAACGTAAACCCTTGGTCACAAGCTACAACTTTAACTATGATGCTAAAACTGCTCAAAAATGTTAAATTTCGTAAAATTACCTTTTTTAGTATATCGGCAGAAAGTCCATTTTTGGAAACAATATAATTAAATGTAAGCGCAGACCAGAAAACATTGCTTTAATCATAAAAACACATAATTGTTTACTAATATGGTTTATCCTTTCAACCCCATTTTCCTCAAACCCATCCACTAAATCTAGTTTGGAATTCTATCGCAATTTTCTTCTAATCGCCATTTCATCCATGAACAGAAGAATCATATTGTACTTTTCGTACTGGTTTAAATCCCAAGCACTTCTTTTTTATTAACTCCAACTTTGGGTACGGGCAGAACAGCTGAGGGGAAGATCAAACAACGTGTGAAGCTTCGAGAGAGTTTGTTTTGCGAAGGAAATCTCTTTCTAAGGTACACTGAAAGGATGGAAGTACGGCCGACGCACCAATAAAGAAAAGGAAAAAGAATCATAAACATTAATGGGAATGATATTGTAGTCAATATTAATCAACAAATCAGACCATTGTGTTTCGCCTAAATTATTTTCAAAAAACAAAAAGTAATTCTCCCATTCCATATTAAACATTTCGCACAGTGCATTCATAAAACATCGTGGTAAGATGCACCCTCCTTGTAGTCTGTACGTCGACTGACTGCTCTTGATAAGAACGATCGCTAATATCGGTGTGAAAAACGACAGGTGCTTTCGTGTATATGTTGTGAATAGCCGAGAGAAAAATTTTGCACGATTGCTCTCTGTTGGCTAGGGTCCCAATATTGGAACCCACGAAGAAAATTTGCATTGTACGAGATGCGTTTTCTGTATAGAATTTATTCTGCGGTACAGCTAAACCAAGGTTCTCCAGCTTGGAACAGAACCCATATCAAGCATGGTCATCACACAATAGGTTAATATTAAAATCACCGCAGAGAATCATATAATCAAAATCAATAAGTTTCTCACTCCAGGAGGAAACTAGTGGATCAATGCTATTCACTTTGCTAGGATTATATGCACAGGACAATAGGATCTTAAAATTATTGTTTTGAATACAGACATTCATGAATAGACTTCATGCTCTTAAAGAAATCCCTAGGCCTGTAGCGACGCCCACCACTCGACGCTTCACGGCTAGTCGCCTGATCAGGTAGCTTTGCAGTCCTGCAAGGCGGGCGGGATGTTTACGCCAAACACACCGCTCGTCAGGCTGCCTCTCTTGAGGCAGTCGTGCTCTCTCACGACGCAGACTTCGGCCGCTCAGGAGAGGCAAGCTAAAAGCTTGACTGCGGGATGCTGGGCTCCAGCTTTGGCGGATGGATCCTGCTGTATTCACTTTTGGCGTACACCTCAACTACAGAAGACTTCAACCGTGACCGAGCGCAAAACATAATATTTCTAACTTTAACAATTTGTACTGTGAACACTACGTAAAAACAATTGTAACTATATACACAAAACATAAATAATAGAACACTCATCCAACCATCAACACTCAAGTTTTCAACGCAACCTAGGGTGCCTTTTCCGTTAAACATTTGGTCCTTCGAGCCGGATCGAGCTCCAACTCCACGACATCGTCGCTCTTTTTAAGAAAGGTAGGTTGCTTAATTTCAAGTAATTTGTAAGTTTCATATAAATTAAAGTGCAAGTTCTAAGTATTCGTGATGAAACATATATACGCAACACGTATACATATATATAAGTGCGTGAAGTTAAATTCGTATTTGAGCAAGTTAAATTCGTTTTTGAGCGAGTTAAATTCGAATTTAACTTAGCCAAGACACAAACCCAAGACACTTTCAAATATTTGTTTTGTATATTTCACACACTTCACCGATAGATTGGTTAGGAGAAGGGGTCACTGGAAAGGAAGACCTCCGCGTGCGTTCATGAAACACATGGCCATCGGAAGAGACTCCACATAGGAGGAAAATATCAAAAAATTAGGAACCCCTCTGTAGCCGTTTTTTTTTAAATCGACTCTGAATATGCGACATTTTTGTATGGCCAGACTGGGTGGATGCAGTGGTCACTGGTCAGGAAGACCTCCGCGTGCGTTCATGAAACACATGGCCATCGGAAGAGACTCCACATAGGAGGAAAATATCAAAAAATTAGGAACCCCTCTGTAGCCGTTTTTTTTAAATCGACTCTGAATATGCGACATTTTTGTGTAGCCAGACTGGGTGGATGCAGTGGTCACTGGTCAGGAAGTCTTCCGCGTGCGTTCATGAAACACATGGCCACTGATAGATACTCCACATAGGAGGAAAATATCAAAAAATTAGGAACCCCTCTGTAGCCGTTTTTTTTTTAAATCGACTCTTAATATGCGACATTTTTGTATGGCCAGACTGGGTGGATGAAGTGGTCACTGGTCAGGAAGACCTCCGCGTGCGTTCATGAAACACATGGCCATCGGAAGATACTCCACATAGGAGGAAAATATCAAAAAATTAGGAACCCCTCTGTAGCCGTTTTTTTTAAATCGACTCTGAATATGCGACATTTTTGTATGGCCAGACTGGGTGGATGCAGTGGTCACTGGTCAGGAAGACCTCCGCGTGCGTTCATGAAACACATGGCCACTGATAGATACTCCACATAGAAGGAAAATATCAAAAAATTAAGAACCCCTCTGTAGCCGTTTTTATACCCTACACCTTAAGGTTGAGGGTATATTCACTTTGTCACGAAATGTGTAACGCATAGAAATAGAGACGATAGGTATAGAAAAGTATATATATTCTTGATCAGCGTGACCTCCTGAGTCGATTTAGCCATGTCCGTCCGTCTGTCTGTCTGTCTGTCTGTCTGTTGAAATCACGCTCACAGGAAAACCGGTGTAGATATCGTGACGAAATTTTGCACAAATATTGGTTCTTGTGGTGTGCAGGTTGGTATTGAAAATGGGCAAAATCGGTCCACGACCACGCCCCATTTTTTAGTAAAAATGTGATATCAGCCGTTGTTTTTGAGTTATGACAACAAAATTTCATTCCTGAGTATAGAGTAGCATTGTCCGTTAATATGCCAAATATGGGCGTGATCCGCCCACTTTTAGGTTACAGAGGCAAAAGATGGTTATAAGGTTAAATATATAAACTTCCTGAATAAAACTTTAGATAACAACTTATTTTCCAATAAAACATTATAACAACAAAACTGGGCGAGGTCCGCCCACTTTTACACTACTTATACAGTATAGCAGTATGAAAACAAGTTTATTACCACGGAAATAAAGTTTAAATTTGAACACAATAATAAAACAACTAAGCTCGTTATTTTGTTTTGAAAACGGTAATGACCACGCCTACCATTTATACAGAGGCGTAGATAGGTCTCATGGAGCCCGGGACGGTTAATCAACTTGCAGCCCCTAAAATTCCTATAATTCAATAAGTCACTACTTGATTTCCACAACTGCCTCCCCCGACAGTGTGCCTCGCAGAGTGGTCCGCCCATCCCCCCTCCCCACCCTAGCCGCGGCACTTTTTTCAAAACTTCTAGGTGTAGGGTATTTAAGATTCGGCCAGGCCGAATATAGCTTTCTTACTGGTTTTTAAATCGACTCTGAATATGCGACATTTTTGTATGGCCAGACTTGGTGGATGCAGTGGTCACTGGTCAGGAAGACCTCCGCGTGCAATCATGAAACACATGGCTATCGAAAGATACTCCACATAGGAGGAAAATATCAAAAAATTAGGAACCCCTCTGTAGCCGTTTTTTTTTAAATCGACTCTGAATATGCGACATTTTTGTATGGCCAGACTGGGTGGATGCAGTGGTCACTGGTCAGAAAGACCTCCGCGTGCAATCATGAAACACATGGCTATCGGAAGATATTCCACATAGGAGGAAAATATCAAAAAATTAGGAACCCCTCTGTAGCCGTTTTTTTTTAAATCGACTCTGAATATGCGACATTTTTGTATGGCCAGACTGGGTGGATGCAGTGGTCACTGCTCAGAAAGACCTCCGCGTGCAATCATGAAACACATGGCTATCGGAAGATACTCCACATAGGAGGAAAATATCAAAAAATTAGGAACCCCTCTGTAGCCGTTTTTTTTAAAATCGACTCTGAATATGCGACATTTTTGTATGGCCAGACTGGGTGGATGCAGTGGTCACTGCTCAGAAAGACCTCCGCGTGCAATCATGAAACACATGGCTATCGGAAGATACTCCACATAGGAGGAAAATATCAAAAAATTAGGAACCCCTCTGTAGCCGTTTTTTTTTAAATCGACTCTGAATATGCGACATTTTTGTATGGCCAGACTGGGTGGATGCAGTGGTCACTGGTCAGGAAGACCTCCGCGTGCAATCATGAAACACATGGCCATCGGAAGATACTCCATATAGGAGGAAAATATCAAAAAATTAGGAACCCCTCTGTAGCCGTTTTTTTTTAAATCGGATCTAAATATGCGACATTTTTGTATGGCCAGACTGGGTGGATGCAGTGGTCACTGGTCAGAAAGACCTCCGCGTGCAATCATGAAACACATGGCTATCGGAAGATACTCCACATAGGAGGAAAATATCAAAAAATTAGGAACCCCTCTGTAGCCGTTTTTTTTAAAATCGACTCTGAATATGCGACATTTTTGTATGGCCAGACTGGGTGGATGCAGTGGTCACTGGTCAGGAAGACCTCCGCGTGCAATCATGAAACACATGGCCATCGGAAGATACTCCACATAGGAGGAAAATATCAAAAAATTAGGAACCCCTCTGTAGCCGTTTTTTTTTTAAATCGACTCTGAATATGCGACATTTTTGTATGGCCAGACTGGGTGGATGCAGTGGTCACTGGTCAGGAAGACCTCCGCGTGCAATCATGAAACACATGGCTATCGAAAGATACTCCACATAAGAGGAAAATATCAAAAAATTAGGAACCCCTCTGTAGCCGTTTTTTTTTAAATCGACTATGAATATGCGACATTTTTGTATGGCCAGACTGGGTGGATGCAGTGGTCACTGGTCAGGAAGACCTCCGCGTGCAATCATGAAACACATGGCTATCGGAAGATACTCCACATAGGAGGAAAATATCAAAAAATTAGGAACCCCTCTGTAGCCGTTTTTTTTAAAATCGACTCTGAATATGCGACATTTTTGTATGGCCAGACTGGGTGGATGCAGTGGTCACTGGTCAGAAAGACCTCCGCGTGCAATCATGAAACACATGGCTATCGGAAGATACTCCACATAGGAGGAAAATATCAAAAAATTAGGAACCCCTCTGTAGCCGTTTTTTTTTAAATCGACTCTGAATATGCGACATTTTTGTATGGCCAGACTGGGTGGATGCAGTGGTCACTGGTCAGGAAGACCTCCGCGTGCAATCATGAAACACATGGCTATCGAAAGATACTCCACATAAGAGGAAAATATCAAAAAATTAGGAACCCCTCTGTAGCCGTTTTTTTTTAAATCGACTCTGAATATGCGAGTTTATGTAGATTTTTCGTTGCAGAGCAATAACATTATAAAGTGAATTATAAACTGAAATTGGAGGAAACATTTCTAATAAAAATAGGCGTGGTCGTTTACCGATTTTGCCCATTTTCAATACCAACCTGTACACAATAACAAAGAATATTTATGGTTAAGACATAATATCTGAACGTGGTTTCAACAGACAGACAGACAAGCGGACATGGCTAAATTTACTCAGGAGGTCACGCTGATCAAGAATATAAATATAGTTTTTTATTCCTCTCGTCTCTATTTCTATTTCGTGACAAACTGAATATACCCTTAACCTTAAGGTATAGGGTATAAATATAAAATTTGTTACTGTACAGATTTGTTCTAGTCATTTCATTAAAATTTTGTTCATACATATGTTTTGTCATAACGTATGTATGTTTAACCGCGAACTCAAACGCGTTCCAAGTGGTGTAATGTAAGTTTTTCGAGTTTATGTTTTAAGGAGAAACACAAACATAAACACGATTTACGTAGTGTTGCAGCTTCCCCTGTTTGCAGACCACAATGAGTTAGCATATATGAAACATTTTTAGCATTTTTCAATAAAATTTTAAAAAAATTTTCGATTTGAAAAAACGGCTACAGAGGTGTTCCTAATTTTTTGATATTTTCCTCCTATTTGGAGTATCTTCCGATGGCCATGTGTTTCATGATTGCACGCGGAGGTCTTCCTGACCAGTGACCACTGCATCCACCCAGTCTGGCCATACAAAAATGTCGCATATTCAGAGTCGATTTTAAAAAAAACGGCTACAGAGGGGTTCCTAATTTTTTGATATTTTCCTCCTATGTGGAGTATCTTCCGATAGCCATGTGTTTCATGATTGCACGCGGAGGTCTTCCTGACCAGTGACCACTGCATCCACCCAGTCTGGCCATACAAAAATGTCGCATATTCAGAGTCGATTTAAAAAAAACGGCTACAGAGGGGTTCCTAATTTTTGATATTTTCCTCCTATGTGGAGTATCTTCCGATAGCCATGTGTTTCATGATTGCACGCGGAGGTCTTCCTGACCAGTGACCACTGCATCCACCCAGTCTGACCATACAAAAATGTCGCATATTCAGATCCGATTTTAAAAAAAACGGCTACAGAGGGGTTCCTAATTTTTTGATATTTTCCTCCTATGTGGAGTATCTTCCGATAGCCATGTGTTTCATGATTGCACGCGGAGGTCTTCCTGACCAGTGACCACTGCATCCACCCAGTCTGGCCATACAAAAATGTCGCATATTCAGAGTCGATTTAAAAAACAACGGCTACAGAGGGGATCCTAATTTTTTGATATTTTCCTCCTATGTGGAGTATCTTTCGATAGCCATGTGTTTCATGATTGCACGCGAAGGTCTTTCTGACCAGTGACCACTGCATCCACCCAGTCTGGCCATACAAAAATGTCGCATATTCAGAGTCGATTTAAAAAAAAAACGGCTACAGAGGGGTTCCTAATTTTTTGATATTTTCCTCCCATGTGGAGTATCTTCCGATGGCCATGTGTTTCCTGATTGCACGCGGAGGTCTTCCTGACCAGTGACCACTGCATCCACCCAGTCTGGCCATACAAAAATGTCGCATATTCAGAGTGGATTTTAAAAAAAACGGCTACGGAGGGGTTCCTAATTTTTTGATATTTTCCTCCTATGTGGAGTATCTTTCGATAGCCATGTGTTTCATGATTGCACGCGGAGGTCTTCCTGACCAGTGACCACTGCATCCACCAAGTCTGGCCATACAAAAATGTCGCATATTCAGAGTCGATTTAAAAAAAAACGGCTACAGAGGGGTTCCTAATTTTTTGATATTTTCCTCCTGTGGAGTATCTTTCGATAGCCATGTGTTTCATGATTGCACGCGGAGGTCTTTCTGACCAGTGACCACTGCATCCACCCAGTCTGGCCATACAAAAATGTCGCATATTCAGAGTCGATTTAAAAAAAAACGGCTACAGAGGGGTTCCTAATTTTTTGATATTTGCCTCCTATGTGGAGTATCTTCCGATAGCCATGTGTTTCATGATTGCACGCGGAGGTCTTCCTGACCAGTGGCCACTGCATCCACCCAGTCTGGCCATACAAAAATGTCGCATATTCAGAGTCGATTTAAAAAAAAAAACGGCTACAGAGGGGTTCCTAATTTTTTGATATTTTCCTCCTATGTGGAGTATCTTCCGATGGCCATGTGTTTCATGATGGCCGGTCAAGGAGTTGTATACATTGGCTTTCAACCACTGTAGGTTTCGTCAACGCACTAAGCCTGGTTTACGAACGGTGGCATCTTTTATACAACTCCTTGACCGGCCATCGTGTATGTAATATATGCCAACTTCAAACGCGATTTGCAAAATTTCGGCTATAACCGTCTCAACCATTTTCTCAGAGTTAGTCGCTGTATTCATTGGCTTTCAGCCACTGAAGGTTTCATCAACGCACTAAGCCTGGTTTACGAACGGTGGCATCTTGTATACAACTCCTTGACCGGCCACCGTGTATGTAATATATGACCAACTTCAAACGCGATTTACAAAATTTCGGCTATAACCGTCTCAACCATTTTCTCACAATTAGTGGCTGCATTCATTGGCTTTCAACCACTGAAGGTTTCATCAACGCACTAAGCCTGGTTTACGAACGGTGCAATCTTTTATAGAACACTTTGACCAGCCAATGTATATATATCCAATGCCAATTTCAAAAGTTCTTTTAGAAAAAATGGTAATTGGGTTTTGTTTTGATTTTTGATTCATAAATATTTATGACTGTGACTTTTAATATGGCTTAGATCTCATCTCGGCATACTCACCTGGTACACTCGCAGCTAAGAAGTCAATAACAGCGGAGTTAACAGTGCTCTGTGAAAGTTCGCGACGTATTTAACTTCACGCACTTTTATCTATACTAATATATAAATGCGAAAGTCTGTCTGTCTGTTACCTTTTCACGGCTAAACCGCTGCACCGATTTGAACGAAATTTATATGGAGATACTGTGAGCTATGGGGATGAAATGATTTCAGTCGCCGTAATGAGGAAACTATAAGGCTTTCAGAACTGAACCGCTGCACCGATTTTGACGAAATTTTATATGGAGATACTTTGAGCACTGGGGATGGATAAAGGCCACCTATCTTAAAAAGGCGACCACTAAATGATTAAAATGGGCGTGGCAATGATTTCAGTTGGAAGGTTTCAGGGGAAGGGTAGCTGTACCAAACAGCTGATCACATTTGTGATAACAACTAGACCAAAACAACAATAGAATTGAGTTGCTGAACAGATGCAAAAGCTATAGAAAAATTTAGAGTCCAACAGCCTGAAACTGGCAAACCTACACATTACCGTCTGCTGTTTTGAAACCGCAACCACCACAACAAGATACCTATAAAGTAGTCTCGTGGAAAGGTATCCAACCATCAACAGCAACAACAGCAAATTTTAGTTCATCATGATGACAGAACATGGCATTAAGTTCTGCGAGTGGATTGTCTGTTACCTTTGTTTACTAATCTACATTCAAGTGAAGCTAGCCACACGTTAGCGCGTATGCGAGAGCATAATCAAGTCAAGCATAAATAAACCAAGCATAATCAAGTTTCGGCCGTACACTCTAATGCGGTCTATTTATCATTGCGAAATAAGACATACTGATTCACGATGGTTCTATCTATAGTGCTTCAACCGAGCCAAAGTGGAAAAAGGAAAATATTTTAAGTGAGAGTCGATGATTTTACGTAAGCTGGAGAAATCACTTGTAACTAATAAAGGATTCTCTACGAGGTAGCAATAACCTAGAAGCGGATAATTTGATTCATCCGAAGGAGGTTAGGACATTTTACACTACACAACAGGCTTTAGTATATTTACCGAATTTCGATGCGTTTATTTCCAGTGCTTAATACTTGTAGGGTAGTTTTGAATTTAAATATTAAATTGATGTCAACTCCAGTAATTTGGAAACTGGTAATTGGTGTCCGATAGATCGGAGATTGGTCTTCTAGTCTCAATCATTTGTAATTCCAGGACCAGATTTTGGCGTATGCATGATGAGACTCTATTCAAAATTCCCCTGGAACTTTCTTTTTCTTTTCTTGTCTGAGCAATTTGCTTGCGCTATTTCTGACGTTTCCCTTTTCGACAAAGTGCAATACATACAAAATCTTCAAATTGTGCTCCATAGATCTAATTTTGGTATGTAGAGGAGATAACCTCTATTCATACTCAGAAGCCTTGCCGATATTAGCGGGACTTTCGCTTTGAGTTTTCCTCATAGCTCCACAAACTGCGCATAATGACGAAGATTTTGTACCCGCCAACACTTTTTCCGTGTACACTCAAAATTTTTCCATCAATCATTGTCATAAATTCTGCTGAATTATTACTTCCTTATTAAAGTAATCAAAAGAAGAATCTTCTAAGCTATTTATTTGTGCATTTATCATTGCGAATTCATCTACAATGAGCTGTATGGTTTCTTTTTTATACACAAATTTTATAGGACGACAGTACTTTGTAGTCGATGGTGAAGGGTTTTTCCATAAATTGTCGGATATTTGAAAATACCTCGCAGATGACGTGATGGTTTTTCAGGATCTACCACTGTATCGATCTCAAGTCGAACAATCTCAAAGGTACAAGAGATATCATGAACATATCTGCATCAATAACTCCTTCTTCAAGGAATTTCTTGTACTCACTTTGGCCAGATGAGCCATCGCAACCCTATTTAGTAGCATCACTATCTTCCCACAGCTGTGTTTAATAACATCTTCTGTGCAATAACACAATTTCTGCTGATGCTGCGGTGAATTTGCATTTTTCCAGGAGCCGTTTCTTAACGATTTTAATTTGTTCGTATGAAGGATAAGGTAAATGCAGGTAATTACGGCGTAGCTAGTTATTCCGTGCTATATATTTCAAATCATAAAATAAAGACAACTAGTTCATAATTGTGAAAGAAATGTTTGTCTGATTATTAGTAATTCATTGAATTTCAATAATTTGTATTAAAAAAATCTGAAGTTATTTTAGAGTCATAAAAATTACATCAATTCGTCGTTGGCCGCGAAAATTTTAAACTAAAATAACGTTGTTTTATGCGAGTTGCAAAAAAGTTAAGGAACAGAGCTCCAATATTTAAGCATTTAAAAATGAATTTGTAAGTATAAATTCTTGTTATTTATTTATTCAATAAGTTGTATATTAACCTTCAATTATGTACTTTTGGAAATCGTTTTTTATGGCTTTAAAGATTAAATTTTATATTGAGGGATAGAACGTAATTGCATTTAGCCAATTCCGTGCATAGGATTAAATTGCTGTGTATTTTATTTTGTGAATTTCGACTTAAATATATATATTTTGGTTTTTTAAAATAAAATATTAGGATAAGTAAATCAAGATGTTATAAATCTAATTACGTTCTATAATATTTAAAACCTATTTCTTAATTTTTAATAGTAAATTTTATGACTTTTTCTCAAAATTAGCAAAATTTACAAGATTAAGTTTTTCAAAAATTAGCAATTTTTCTGATTGTTATACCCTACAGCTTAAGGTTAAGGGTATATTCACTTTGTCACGAAATGTGTAACGCATAGAAATAGAGACGATAGGTATAGAAAAGTATATATATTATTGTTCAGCGTGACCTCCTGAGTCGATTTAGCCATGTCCGTCCGTCTGTCTGTCTGTCTGTCTGTTGAAATCACGATCGCAGGAGAACCGGTGAAGATATCGTGATGAAATTTTGAAGAAATATTCTTTCTTAGGGTGTGCAGGTTGGTATTGAAAATGGGCAAAATCGGTCCACGACCGATTTATTTTTATTTCTATTTTTTAGTAAAAATGTGATATCAGCCGTTGTTTTTTAGTTATGGCAACAAAATTTTATGGGTATAGAGTAACTTCATCCGTTTATATGCCAAATATGGGCGTGATCCGCCTACTTTTAGGTTATACAGGCAAAAGAGGGTCTTAAATGGTTATATTGTTAAATATGTAATATTCCTGAATCAAACTTTACATAACAACATCTTTTCTAATAAAACATTATTACAGCAAAACTGGGCGCGGTCCGCCCACTTTTACACTGCTTATACAGCATAGCTCATGAAAACCAAATTTATTACCACGGAAATAAAGCTTAAATTTGAACAGAATAATAAAACTACTAAGCCAATTATTTTGTTTTGAAAACGGGTAACGACCACGCCTACAATTTATACCCGTCTGTGATTAAATGTCATTATAAGATAGCTTTCCTTATAACCACATATTTCTTCTACCTTTTTAAGGTAGAAGACTAAAATTTCAATATCGAGCAACATTATTATATTTTACGTTGCATAAAATGGGCGTGGCGCATATACTTTTAGGTTACATGGACGGAAGGGTAATATGGCACAATCGTCCTACATAAATCCTTATATAAGTCTGTAATTTTATGAGTTATCTATTAATATGAAATTTTGTATAAATATTCTTTGCTCGGATTTGTAAACGAGCAAATAAAACGAATATAAGACATATAAATATAGAATTAATTTATAAAAAAATGCATTGGTATAAAACCTTAATTCCTAAAATTCCTAAAAACTTTTAGGTGTAGGGTATCTAAGATTCGACCACTGGTTATTACTTCAGTGGTATTTAAGCTTTCCTTATAACCACATATTTCCTCTAGTTTCAGTTTGTATTTCACTCTATGTTATTGTTCTGCAATAAAAAATCCAAATAAAATAAAAATTTGAAAATAAAATTAAAATAAAACAGTTTCATTCAATTAAATTGTTCCAAAACTTTTAGGGTAGGGTGTATGGTATCTACGATTCGGCCAGACCGAATATAGCACTCTTACTGGTTTTTTATTAATTCTTCTATAACCCTTAATATGTACAAACTCAACAATAACAACAATTGTTGTTTTATTGCAATGCAGCCCTCTATCTGCGGCCGATAAAAGAGTACGGTGGAGACATTGATAACACATAGCCAGGGTGAACAATTTAAGGCCACTTCCAATCATTTTTGGATTTCTTTCAGTATTTGGGTTTTTTTATAAAAGGACTTTTAAAACAGGCTTATTACTCTTTTTAAAGAAAGTCTCAAAATGCATTCGCTTATTTCAAACCGTTTATTATTACGGAAACAGGACGCGGTCGTACTCGGTAAAAAATGTTCTAGCGCACGCGTCCGCGCACATGAGTCGACCGCGTGCGCTTACATACCCCGATTTTTTATGGCTTAATAAGGAATACATATTTGTATACGATACCGAATATAGATCCCTTAGGATCTTGGATCCGTTGTAAATGCTCCCGAAGGTCAAATATCTAGGAGTTATCTTGGATAGCAAATGGTCCGGGAGGGAGCATGCAAAGGAACGGGTAAAAAAGGCAAAAGCTGTTTTTTTCCAGATCAGGAGGGTGTGTAGCCTTCGCTGGGGTCTCACCCAGCATGATGCACTGGATCTATACGGCTATGGTTAGCCCCCGTCTGACATACAGATCGGTTGTGTGGTAGCATAAAGCCGGCCTAGTAACGACAAAGACCGAGTTGGACAGGTTGTAACGCCTAGCGAGCATAGTCATCAGTGGTGCTATGTGCACTACTCCGGCGTTCGCCCTGGAAGCGATACTCGGTTTTATACCGTTGGACTTATTCATTGCTGCGCTGCGCTTGACTGTGATGACTGGCGTGGGGCTGGCTTAACAGCGATGGGACGCAGTCGCATTCTCGACATTATCAAAAAAAAAGTGAGGCAGCCATGCCGATTGAACGCATGAGTAGGATGCGGATAATTGACAGGTGACATGATACGCTTATCACTGACGGACTGTTGCACGATGAATGAAATAAGCACGCCATTATAATCTTGACGGATGGGTCGTTGATGGAAGGAGTGGTGGATGTAGAGACGGCGGGCCACATCATCACTGTTCTGCATTGGCAACTGCGAGATTCAGCACGGACTGTCACGTCGACAGCGCCCGGCTGGAGTCCTCTTGGTTTGATAGTGCCTTAGCACGGACGAGCGACCTGGTGATGAGAAAGGAGGTCGAAATGTTCGGCCGGCCATGATGACCGGGCAGACCATTGTTCTATTATTCCCGAAAGAGGATAGGTTTTAGTGGGTAGTTTACCTTGGTAAGAGCCCCACACTACCTCTCCAATATATTAGGCTGGTGTAGGCCCAACAGGTATAATGAGCATAACAGTTCTCTGTGATGTTCTAAATTGTAATTTCTCATATATAGATAACCCTAAATAGCTTATGTAACATAAATATTGTGAATTTTACGAAGAATTCTAATATACAGATTACCTTCCTATATCAGTTTCCTACAACACGGTTTCACTCTTACACGTTAATAAAAATATGGAACCTACCATATAACATGGTTTCCGGCAACACGGTCTCGTTCTAACACTATAAGAATGTGGTGGAGAAAAAGGTAGAACCTTTGCATCGAAAAAAGGAAAAACTGAACACGGATTTAAGCTGTTTAAAGATCTTACATATATCGCCACTTTTGTGAAGTAATGAGACGAGTGATTTAAAGACAAAACCCTTGCTAGTTTATAGGTCTTTAAATCCACGTGCAGTTAAAGGTGTAAAAACTAAATTTTTCTATCTACATATCATGAAATCTACCTTTAAATATCCTTTTAAGAAGCAGCAGGGTTACAAAAGGATGAATGGTGCAAAAAATATAAATTAAGAAGAAAGTTCACAAAAAAGTAGTCGGATAATCCGCAGGAAGATGAGAGTTATATTCCTTAAAACTTGATTCTACTTCCTTTCCACAAATTCAGATTCGATCAATGGATACGACATAGATACTTAGCAACACTTACACTCGAAGTCCACCGCAACAAAAAGTTTGGCCTTGGCTATACGCAGTATCTTTTGAAACGGTTTGAAACTCAGTTCGTAGGAGAGAGAGATGAGAAAGAGAAAAGTCTACACTGTGGTATCGAGTGTAGATAATTCTCAGTTTCTTTTCACGCTCACAAGTAAGCAGTTAGCAAGCGAGAAAAGAGCAACGTAGTTTGCCGAACGCGTGTTCATATTTTCTCTCTATCTGGCCAACATTTTGATATTCAGTAAATTTCACACACACATTGGCATCACATGTTTACGAATTTTTAAACCAAATGAGAAACCACAGTGTCTAGCCTGCGTATAGCCAAGCTGTTTCAGATTCGCGGAACGAAATGAAAACATGTGGACCGTAATAAAAAACACGCGACATAAACTTATTTAAAAGTGAACTGTTTAAAGTACGGTTCGGTAACTATGAACCGCAAAAATACACTTAAGATAGTAGGTAAGGAGTCAGTCAACCCTTGTACACGAGAGCACACCGCGACGCGAGGAATGCACATCACGACAAGCAATAAATTATTGCTATAAGAACGTAGCACACTAAAAAATGCAGAAAGTATATTACGAACAAACAGATATGGCAACATCGCAAAATTCACACACTTTCAAAATACGGAGTACAGAGAGAACACAACTTGCAAGGAGATCGCGTCCTACTTTTTCCAGTCAGTGATAGTCACTGATATTACAGATGTAGGAATGACGCAGCTTAGAAACTACGCCGATGTATCTAAGAAGTTTCTAAGAAGAAGGTTTAGAAGATTGTCTTACACATAGGGGTGGACCGGAGTACGTGCTATGACGTGATGGAAGACCATACGTTTATATTAAATGAAAAATGTTTAACATATATAAAGGCGTAATATTTTCAAACGATAATTACAGGAATATAATTGATAAATTGATCAGTCCATTCCATTTTTCCACTCCACTCCATTTTTCAATACTTTTGTGAATATTAAAACCAAACAACACCGGTGTGCTTGGTGTTCGCTAGACCGAGTTTTCGTACTCGGTGTGAGAGCGTGCTTTTGTAAACGGAAAAAAATCCCATTCTCTCTTATACACAAAAAACAAAGTCCTACTTGTCAAGCATGCACGATAGCTTAACCACGCAACCTTGGCAACAGAAACGGGAAGCGGTTAAATAAACAAGGAGTTTTTATTAATTTAACGAGTCTACCTTCGAAAAATCTTTAAAATATCATAAAAATATTTTGATCTGGGATAAAATGCCGCAAAGCAAATAAACTTACCCATACAGAAGCGCTGCACCCGCAATACCTCCTCCACACTGGGCCGTTATATACATGGCGGCTCGCAAGGGCGATATTGCACGGATAACGCATAAAGCTAATGTGACAGCAGGATTGATATGAGCACCTGCAAATACACCAATTTGAAATTAATTATGAAACAATTACAATAAAATATCTTAATAGCTCGTTCTAACGAAATAGAAATGAAGATATAAACGATTATATTATATGAAACTTATTAATTTCAATTTAAAATTTTAAACTGGCTTAAAGTATTGCCGAGGAAACATTAAATGTTTATAATATACTTCTTGCACATAGTGGTTGAGGATACAGTTTGTTCATTGATTTATAACACAGAGATAACCGCGGTATGCATAGAAAGTATATACCATCGGCTATAAGTCTTTGCCACCCTTGAAAACTCGTTATTATTCAAATGATAGGTATTTTGTTTTTATGAATATCAAGTATCATTAACGCCCAAATTATGGTAACGTATTAGTAAAGTGATCTCAAACTAGATCGCAGGGCGTTAATGGGTTAAGCAGTAATTATGAGAGTAATAAAACCAACGGAAAATATTCTGTACGTGCGGTACATACATACATCAGGTAGTATAAAATCAATTAACCGATTTTTATGAAAATTCAAAATTATGGATGCAATATTAAAACCATTTCAACTTAAACAAAATAAAACAAAGCGGTTAACTTGGACAATATCACATAAATATTGGACGCTTGAAGAGTGGAAAATATGCTCTGAACCATCGAGCCGAAGTTTAAGATATTCGGAGGAAAAGGAGGAATTTGTTCGAAGACCAGTAGGAGAACGAGTTAAAATAGATAGCATCTTAAACAAAGAACGCTACAGACATATTAGAAAATAATGCCCTCTTATCTGGACTTCGATTAATTGGGAACAAAGATCCAAAACACACTTCCAAAATATGCCGTGGGTATTTGGAAGAATTGGAGCGGCCAAAAAAAATTTTAATAATGACCTGGCCTCTCACAGCCCCGGGAAGAACTGGACAGACAACTGCAAAAAGTGGCCCCTACGTCTTTAGAAATTTAAAAAAATTCTGTTGTTTAATTTTTTATTAATTTTTGAGCTTATTAGGTTGGCTAATAATAATAATAGCAAATAATAATCGGTTCGTAGTGTTTTTTATTAAGTTGAAAAAAGTAAGTATTGAACAAAACAACGATTAGAACATATTCTTCTGGTATCGAAGAAATCGTTGCGCCAGCTTTTGACGTCTTCATCGTTCTCGAATATAACGCCCCTTAGTTGGTTCGACAGGGACCGGTAAAGATGGTAATCACTCGGTGCAAAATCCGAGAGTACGGCGGATGCTAAAGAACCTCCCATTCGAGTTCTTGGAGTCCGTCTTTAAAAACTAGTGCAACGTGGGGGCTGACGTTATCGTGAAGCAGTATGGTTTGGATTTGTTGATTAGGTCTTTTCAATCAATGCCTCATTCACGCATGTTGGGCAATGTAGAGTTCCTTGTTGACCGTACTGTTCTTATCAAGCATCCCGCAGTGTTCCATT
Organism: Myopa testacea; assembly: GCA_949629155.1. Taxonomy (NCBI): domain Eukaryota; kingdom Metazoa; phylum Arthropoda; class Insecta; order Diptera; family Conopidae; genus Myopa; species Myopa testacea. The sequence goes on from OX451347.1 coordinate 18,687,797, forward strand.
CCTTCCCAGTCCCACCAACCGCAGATCATGGTCTTCTTTGGATGCAGATCCTGCTTGACCCTCGGCTTTGGCGCATGACCCCATTTCTTTTTTTGCCTCATATTAGCGTATAGGCACCATTTCATTCTTCCGTGACAATTCGGTGCAGAAAACGTTGCTCATGCCCACGTTTTGCTCGCTGCCGGGCGCGATGCTGCAATTGAAGGCAATTTTCTCTATTATATTCAGCAAGCTCTTGAGGCACCCAAGCTGCGAATCCCATTTTCTGCGAATCCCATCGTGTGAATATGATTAAGAACAGCCTGATGATTACAGCTGGTTGTTTTGCAACCATTCTCCTTCAAACGTGCCTTAAGACACTCCTCGTCGAACTCCGAAGGTTCAGTTCGGAGTCAAATTAACTTATCCAAAACAACGATGATCGCAGCTTTGTAGAGCAGCACGAGCTCGAATGCATACAAACAATTAGCCAAATAGTAAGCAAATCGTTCTAGGATAAAAGAAACAATAAAACGATATGAACTTATTAGCCAATCCAATATATAGGAGGTTGGCAATTGCTTATGGACTAGAGAGCTGCACAAGATGTCTTGAAACGCACATCAAGACACAACAAAAATTTCAAGCCTTGCACTGCTTGCTTATTTTGCTTTCGAATCAAGACATTAACTGCCGTAAGCGTGCTGATAGCAAGGCACAGCAAAGGCAATAGTATTCATTGCCATTCGTTGCTTTTTTGAACGAAAAGGCAATGCATAGCAATGCATGACAATTGCTATCACAATTGATAACGCATGGCAATGAATGGTGCTAAACTCAAACGAAGACAATCTACAGATATGAAATGATCGTTTTTGGTCGTGGACTTGAGAAAGGTTACGAACTCTGTCAACCAGATAATGTTTGTGAATGCAAACATTGGAAAAGATAGTATATTACGCGAAGTTATTCATATAGTATTATATGAATTTTAACTTATATTTACACCTTTAAAACTTGAAAATAAAAAACCCTAAACAAATAAAAATTATTTGATAATTTGTTAAAATGCTCATAAATATATATTTATTTCATACTTATACTAATGTAATCCTTAAAAAATTATTTGAATAATTGGAACCAATACTTATAGTATAAAAATTATGCAGTTCAAATAAGTCGAACAAATTTACATACAAAATTGTGTAAATATTTCAAAAATAATTTAAATCATCTGTTGAGTCTAGGTATCAGTCAGTATTAAATGAATTGTCAACGAAGTCACGTCTCTTTATTTTCTCCCGCAAGCAACGACAACCCGTGTTCAGTACTCAAACCCGCAACGCTTACAGAGCTCAACCCGCCGCAACATTGGTCCTTCGAAGCCGAATCGGCAAAAGAAAACGCTATAATTAGAATAAAATTATAAATAATAAAGAATATAAATAATAAAATAAATAAATAAAATTAAAATAAACGCTACAAGCAAGTTAAAGTCAGTGATTAATCGTGACATTGCACTGCCCTTTAAAATTGCCGTTATACGTTGGTTAATTAGTTTTTGTACCTTGCTAATAGTTACTCTTTTGCTCTCACTAACACTCTCTCAGAATGGCAGCAAAGAATATTAAAATACGTGACTCTGCTTGCAAAGCAATGGATAGGTATTTGGCGAAAAGCAAAGAAGATTCTCTCTCAATAGACTTGGAAACCTGTTCTAGCTATTCACAGTTATTACATGAGCAGTGGGAAAGATTTAAGCAAACGCAAGAGGCATTAGAAATCGTATGTGGCAGCGAAGAAGCCTTAGCAGAAGAGGAAAAGGATCGCGATGACGCTGAAGTGTGTTATACAACAGCACAGGCGAATTTTAATCGAATATTAAAAGTTTTAAGTGAGCCTGCACAAACAGTTAACGCTCCTGTTCAAGTGTCTGCTTCGATACGGTTGCCGCAAATGTATCTTCGAAGTTGCTTAACCGGCGAGGCGCTAACCATAATTAGTTGTCTTCAAATATGCGATGTAAATTATGCAGAGGCCTGGGGCTTGCTGAAGTCACGCTACAAAGTAATACGAGTTATCATAGAGAGCCACCTCCGCGGAATAACGTCAATAAAGCATGCCAATTTGGATTCTGCAGTTTCTATTAAGGAGGTTCTAGATCCAATCCTTCAACACGTGAGTGCGTTAAAGGCATTAGGGCGTCCCGTAGAGTTTTGGGACGACTGGCTGGTTCATGTCGTGGTAAATAAGTTGGCATTCGAGACGAGAAAGCAGTGGGAGTTGACACTTGATGGCGACGACCCAGCAATTTTTGAGGAGCTGAAAACATTTTTGGAGGTGAGGGTTCGCTCTCTTTCGGCGCTATTGACAGCTACCGATTCCGAACTAGCTCCAACTAAGTGCAATTTAAAAGCTGCTCCCCGAAAATCACCGAATGTACTACACGCTATGGGCACAGAAAATGGCACTGAAGTTTGTTGCTTATATTGCAAAGGCAGTCATAAAATTTATACTTGTGATGAATATCTAGGCTTATCAGTGAACGCTAGAATAGAGTTTTTAAAAACGAATCGAGCCTGCTTAAATTGCTTATCTCGAGGTCATTTGAAAAATAGATGCCGCAGTTATTCGGTATGCCGCATTTGTCTGCAGCGTCACCATACACTCATTCATAATACCGAGTATAAAACCACGGATGGACACGGCTCGACAACGTCCATCGAAGACAACAACTTCCCAGCTGGGCCCACAACCCCGGGCGTGCCTGAAAGGAATTCTGCGACGTCCTGCACTGCTACGGCGTTACTTCCCTCCACAGGCGATCGTAGCGATCCGCATAAGCCGATAATAACTGCAACGAGTCATATATCGCATTTGAATCACAGCCTAATGTTGTTCTCTTAGCTACTGCCGTGGCTCGAGTCCAAGATCGTTGTGGCAGATGGCAAGCTGCACGTGTATTGTTCGATTCAGGCTCGCAAGCGTCTTTCGTCACTGAGTCTTGCGCTCAACGTCTACAACTACCAAGAAAATCGTCGTCGGTTGCTGTCACCGGAATCGGTTCCGCACGTGGAGGGCGCACAAAAGGTGAAACATTATTGACACTGTCGCCAGCCTTAACAGTTCAGCGCTTTTCTATCAACGCACTAATATTACAACGAATTACAAATGACTTGCCAACAACGACAGTTTCTGTTTCTCCGTGGCCACATGTGGAAAAACTACCGCTTGCCGATCCAGAATATATGAAGCCCGGACCCGTGGATGTTCTCATTGGGATGGATACGATGGACCAGTATATAATTCCAGAGGTTTGTAAGGGCGCTGCTGGGACACCCATGGCTCAACGTACAGTGTTTGGGTAGACGCTTTTTGGGCGCATAAATGGGGTGCAGCGTTCGACAAAGCAGGTGGAAACATTACTTTGCGACACAAACTTAATAAGCACGTTGAGCAAGTTCTGGGAGTTGCCTAAAAGGAAATACTTCACTGCCGAAGAAAAGTTTTGTGAGAATTCTTTCGGCTTAACGCATCGCCGTACACGTGAAGGACGGTTTATTGTCGAACTTCCTTTAAAACCCAACATATGTCTTGGAGAATCTCGCAATGGCGCGGTGCGTAGTTTACTGCGAATGGAGAGACGGTTTGCAACCAACATAGATTTGCGACATCGATATAAGGGTTTTATGCAGGAGTTACTGGATATGAACCACATGGAGCTCGTATCCGATATGCCGAAAGGTTGTTTTTATATGCCGCATCATGCGGTCCAAAAGGAATCCAGCGTTACCACTAAGCTAAGGGTGGTCTTCAACGCCTCGGCTAAAACGTCCACTGGTTACTCTCTAAACGATGCCCTGATGATCGGTCCTCAGCTGCAAGGCGATCTTTTCTCCACGCTAGTTCGATTTAGAATTCACCGCTATGCTTTGAGCGCGGATGTGGCGAAGATGTATCGCCAAGTCCACGTTTCTCCAAAACATGTTGATCTGCAGCGCATAGTTTGGCGCCCAGACGCGACACTGCCTATTCAAGATTACCGACTTTTACGTGTTACATATGGTGTAGCAGCAGCTTCGCACTTGGCAGTAAAGTCATTACAGCAGACCGCGAAAGAAGCTGATCATATCCACAAAAAAGCTGCGTGCACAATTCTTCGTGACTTTTATATGGATGACTTACTCACCGGTTCTTCAACGCGTACAGAATTGCAGCTGTTGCGAGATGATATCTCCAGTGTGTTGGCCAGTGGTGGTTTCGAGTTAAGGCAATGGGCGTCAAACTGTTCACACATAACCGCTGAGCTGCCGCATGCTGCACGGAATATTCCCCATTATATTGCTGAAAATAAGGATGTTCATGCTTTAGGGCTGAGTTGGAACACCGAGGATGATTGTTTATCCTTTACAATAAAGCTTAAAGAGCGCCCCGTCGTCCTAACTAAAAGAGCATTTCTCTCAGATGAAAGCACAATTTTTGATCCACTGGAATCGGGTGCACTTCACACACTTATGATACACACTGCGTATCAAACTTCGTGCTGCTACGATCCAAAAGCGGCGTTGCAAAACAGTTAACATAATTTGCGGTCCAGCATGTAATGTGTACGCATGTATCGACTCAACTATAAGTCTTGAGATAGGGGGACTCCTTCGGCAATATAATTGGATGCTTGACATCAACCGTGACTGTCGCATATTTTAATCATCCCCCACGCGCAGAATTCTTTGCTCGCTCCTTCTACTATTAAATCAAAAATTTGGTTTCAAGACCTTTGGCAAACGAAGGTCAATTGGGATGATCCAGTGCCTGCCCATATATCAAATGAATGGGATCTACATCGGGAAGGGTTGCATGTATTATCAAAGCTGAAACTTAACCGCTGGCTTGGCACCAGTACAGATGACGGCAATACGGAGCTTCACATTTTTGCTGATGCGTCTGAACGCGCCTACGCTGCGGTGTTGTATGCTGTCACGACCCGAACTAGTGGGGCCACGATTGTGTCCTTAGTTGCTGCCAAAACTAAAGTCTCACCGCTGAAGGTGATATCGCTCCCCCGGTTAGAGCTATGTGCTGCGCACCTAGCCGCAAAACTGGTAAATAGTGTCCTATCTAGCTGGGAGAGCAGCGATTATCCACTATACGCTTGGACCGACTCTACCATTACTTTAGCATGGTTGCAAGCTCATCCGAAGCGATGGGCCACTTTCATTGCAAACCGTGTATCTGAGGTACAGGAAGTTCTACCGCCGGACATTTGGCATCACGTACGCTCTGAGCACAATCCGGCGGATTGTGCTTCAAGAGGCGTAACACCGTCCGAGCTGCTGGAACACCGACTGTGGTGGGACGGACCAGAGTTCCTAAGAGATGCAAATCAGTTTTGGAAACATGAACCTACAGCACAGCATACAACTGATTTGGAAGCGCGATCGAACAAGATCGCTGCTCACGTCACGGGGACAGAAGAACATTGGAAGTTGATCACAAATTACTCGTCATACGCAAAATTAAAAAGAATCACCGCAGTTGCATTACGATTTATAGCAAATGCTAGATACAGCTCACAGTTTGCTAGTCTGAGAACTACTGGGCCGTTGACTAGTGATGAGATTGTTAATGCAGAATTAGCTTTAATCAGGTATACGCAAAAATATTATTATTCTAATGAATTATTTTGTTGCAGCAAGTCAAAGCCCATACCGCTTCGCAGCAGTCTTTTGCGCTTGCAGCCATTCCTCGATGAAAGACAAATTCTGCGCGTGGGGGGGACGATTAAAATATGCGACAGTCACGGTTGATGTCAAGCATCCAATTATATTGCCGAAGGAGTCCCCTATCTCAAGACTTATAGTTGAGTCGATACATGCGTACACATTACATGCTGGACCGCAAATTATGTTAACTGTTTTGCAACGCCGCTTTTGGATCGTAGCAGCACGAAGTTTGATACGCAGTGTGTATCATAAGTGTGTGAAGTGCACCAGACAAAACCGTAGTCATGGACTTCAATTCATGGGGAATTTGCCGGCAAGCCGCATCAATTATGCACGCAGTTTCTTAAGCAGTGCAGTAGACTTCGCGGGACCCTATCCATTCAAATTTGCTCACGGACGGGGTAGCAAGTCTACGCGAGGGTACATCTGTTCCTTTATTTGTATGAGCACTGGCGCCATGCATTTGGAGTTCGTAGGAGATCTGACATCAGCTTCATTTCTCAACTGCTTCAAACGTTTTATAAATCGCTGTGGTTACTGCAAATCCATATTTTCGGACAACGGCACCAATTTCGTAGGGGCCGAGAAGGAGCTACGCAGCATGTATGAGAGGTGTATGGCTGAGGAATAAGTACGTGCGTTTTTTGCTGATTCCTCCATTAGCTGGAATTTTAATCCGCCAAGTGCACCGCACATGGGCGGTTACTGGGAAGTCGGTATTAAACGTGTGAAATACCATATCAAGCGTGCCTTAGGTGATAACTTGCTCAGTTAGGAAGAATTCAGCACGTTACTTACTGAGGTCGAAGCGTGTGTTAACTCGCGTCCACTCTGCACCCATGCCGTAGATGCGGAGGACTTGGAAATCTTAACGCCGGGTCATTTCCTTGTGGGTGAGCCTTTGAAGTCGCTACCTGATCCAGAAGTTCAGGAATTTCCAGGTAACTTAAGGCAACGGTGGCGGATTATTTCCGCAATGAGGCAACATTTTTGGCGACGTTGGCGTGACGAGTATTTGGTAAATTTGCAAAGGCGCACCAAGTGGTTCCGGCCCTCACTTAACATCAAGGAAAATGACGTAGTGGCTGTGCTAAGTGAATATACTCCACCAACAAAATGGAAGCTAGCTAGAGTTATAAAGTGTCATCCCGGAGGAGATGGACGAGTTCGAGTGGTAACAATAAGAACGGCAGAGGGAGAACTCTTACGCCCAATCGCAAAACTGTGTTTATTGCCTACTAAGGACGATATAGCTCTATGAAAAGGAGAGTTCATTTGAGAGTTACGAATTTATTATTGAATGTAGTATTATTGTGTATTGAATGTAGTATACTAAGATGTATTTTTATTGTACATATTGCTTCTATATGCAAATTGTTCAAGGCCGGCGGTATGTTGAGTCTAGGTATCAGTCAGTATTAAATGAATTGTCAACGAAGTCACGTCTCTTTATTTTCTCCCGCAAGCAACGTCAACCCGTGTTCAGTACTCAAACCCACAACGCTTACAGAGCTCAACCCGCCGCAACATCATCAACTTAAATTATTAAATTTAAATAGTTTAATAATAATTTGCATTTAAATAGCGTAAAAACATGAATCAAAGCTTAAGTTAACATTTTTGTTAATGCGCATGTTGTCGATCACGCAAAAGAAAGTGTCGGGCATTCATATCATTGCGCATCGTTGCCGACATCATAGCAGTATTGTTATTTTCAACGTCTTGTTGCCTTCCTCAAGGCACTATTGCCTTTTCTGCTTACAATTCAAGCCTTTTATTGCCTTCACAGAAAAGCAAAGCAACACAATGTCTTGTTCGAAACAGATAGACGGCAAGGCAGTCACGACTTGTTCGGGTAGTTGCCTTGAAGTGTTCGTGTCAAATCGTTCATTTGTGCACGACAGTGCACTGCAAGGCAATACTGTGGCATGGTGCCTATAGCAACATCTTGTGCAGCTCTCTATTATGGACGGTAGTATATTTTCTTGGGGAGCCACCTATTGATAAGGCTCTATCTATGTGAAATTCAAGACAAATATTCAAATAATGAAATTTCGCGGAGAGTTTTCAAGGGCAAAATTTTATACCTGAACATTTAATGTTAATACTAGTAAATGCGTGAAGTTAAATCTTCGTTTAAACAATCGGTGTTTTCACCGTTGAAGATTCTTTTCCTTTTGTCTTTAATGGGCCTTATTCTGTAAAGTTAAATCCGTAAATCCGAAGCGAATTTAGCAAAGATACAAACCACAATATGAATTTAGATTAGTGCTTACGTAGCATTGCCAATGTAAGGTGTCACTTATATTTACTTATTCGTTTAGTAAAACATATAATCTGAAAATGTTTTGTATGTTGCTCAAAAAGACCCTATACGAGTATCAGCTGCTTACTCCTAAAATTTCTGCCGTGCACAGGAAGGAATCTAGCATCAGTGGCTAATTTTTGCTCATCCAGCGTATCTCTTAAAGCACTCAAACACCTCGACAAAAAAAAACATAACTTTAGTACATGCGATACAATGTTTGAATGAGGACGCTGAGATCTTTCTAGTGACATTTGTTTTATACGTGCACGCGCAGTCCACTTATACTCCCAAGGGGGTCGGGGTAATCTCAACACTGCTATGGATCCTGGTGCTGAACCCGCATTTGGTGCAGCTGGAGAATGAAGGAATAAAGGTCGTGGCCTACATTAACGATTTGGTCATTTTAGTCTCCGGTCTCTGAACAAATACAATCAGTTCTGTTACTGAGAGGACACGGTTGCCTCATGGACTAATCCGCGTGGGTTAAGAGTTAACCCGGTCAAAACAGAGCTGGTCCTCTTCACAAATAGGTATAAACCCAAAACTTTTAAACTGCTCAAAATCCATGGACAGGAGTTTCAGCTATTGGCGCATGTGAAATAGCTGGGCATTAATCTCGACTCCAAACTCAACTGGAAAAAAATATCGAGCTCAGACTAAAGAAAGCAACAATTGCCTACTATACACCGCAGTCATTAATCCTCACATATGGAACACTTGTCTGGTGAAGAGCTACAAGTAAGAAGATACACTCCACACGCTTAGGCACGGTAGAACACAGCGTGCATTAGGGGCTCTAAATGATTCGAAGTCAATACTCCTTCGATATCCGCTTGGAAGACTTGCAGAACTCTTTACTGTGAATAGCGACATCATAGTGTACAATGACGGCTCTAAGAATAGACGCTTTCTTATCAACAAAAATTGAGCAGAGGTAGCAAGACTAATTGCAGTGATTTCTGAACCCTAGACGATCATGCAGCACGATTTGACCTGCCTTACAAATTACAGAGAAATCTCAGAAGGTGAAAATTGTTAATTTTCTGTGTGAATGCCCGACATTAGTGTGTGCCAGATACGTGTGCTTCCACAGTTTCACTTGGATTGGATGAAATCTCCAAATACCATCCCAAGCAAGTACTGAAATTCCTTGGTCTAATGCAGTGCTGGCCAAAACTTATACAATCATATTTTGTGCATGTGTGAAGCGTTGAGAGAGGTTTTTTTGCGGAAAAATTCTCTCTGCGCGGTACACTGAGAAGATTGTTGTTTGGGGGTTGTTAAACTTTAAATTATGCAAATGATTTTGCAATGAAAATGCGCGTCCCACCTTTTTATTGCAAATCATGCATTGCGGTTCGCCTAAAAAATTTTGAAAGAAAAAATAGTGATTCTCCCATTCCTTATTGAACATTTTGCTCAGTGCAATCATAAAATAGTCTGGTGCGATCTTGCTCGCTTGAAGTCTGCACGTCGACTGACTCACTTGATACGAACGATCGCTAGTGTCGGTGTGAAAACCCGACGACTTTTGTCGTGTACATGTGAATAGCCGAGAGAAAAAATTAGCACGCGTGCCTATGGCGTGGCCAGCACTGGTCTAATGGATTCTTAATTTCACATAAATCCGTCAAATAACCCGCTGTTAAATTAAATGAACTTCTTAGTTTATTAAAATTTAAGATGAATTCAACTAAAATATTGCAGACTACATGAAATGTATTCCCATTATTCCCATTTTGCGATTCGAGTTTTCCTAGCTCTTTGTAGCATCCTATATGAATCATATCTCTACGATAATCTGCGAATCTCATTTAAGCCGAATTCTTCATCCCTAGCCATATTTTCATTCCCTCAGCAACGGCGCTTATTTTCGCACAGGGAGATGTTACAATACTTCTTATTATTCACGAAACTGTTGAAAAATAGAGTGGAGTGGAAAAAAGTGCGTGAAGTTAAATTCGCGTTTTTGATTGTTAAATTCGTAAATACGAAGACACAAACCACAAACACGAATTTCAAGTTCGTGTTTTTCACAAATGCGTTGTTCACATCAGAGCAAACTTTGAATGGAAATTTCGATATATCCAAAATATAACTTGGATATATGCTATACATCGTTGAAATGAGGACGCTTCTTTGGGATCTTTACCTCATATTAATGTCTGATAGGTCTTGGTTACGCTATGGAGTATGCCTGTTGGGAATTTTGCTCTCCGTAATATTTTGGAACGATAATTTCGATACAAAAAAAAATTTCGATACATTTCGATAACAAAAATTTTCGATAACGTCGATAATTGCTACACATCGTTGAAAAGAGTATACAAATACAAAGAGAAAAAGAGATGTATCGAAATTTTTATTCAATGTATGATATTTGAGAGCTTTTGATATACATGTACCTTAATTTATTTAAAAATACTTACCGGATATTTTCATAAAGCACTGCGTAAGTGTTGCCATTGCTAAACCAGATGCTAGTGCGGCCGTCAATAGAACGGATGAAACACTTGCTCCTATACCAGCACCAGCAGCTGCTCCGCACACGATAAAAACATAGAAAAAGGATGCCAAACACTCACTGATAATTGAGCTGCAAAAATAAAAAAAATAAAACTAGAAAAATTAAAATTTGAAAAATAAAAGATATAAAATTTAATTTTAATACAAGGGTAAAAATAGAAAAAACGAATAATTTGCTTATTCAGTAAGACGCAAGTTGTGCCGGGCACAAAAGTCTATTCCAGCGCAAATTTCGTCTATGTATTCGTCCTGCGTTCTACAGTGTTAGGCGATTGAAGTGTTACCAACTTCACACCAGTATATCTGGCAACGCGATATTGTCACCTATGTCAAATTCATGACCGCTGTTTATATTGTTTACAAGCTACCATATGCATTTTCGTCTAAGTTTTGTAGAACAAAACTTATTCGAAATGGAATTCAAAGGTAATAGTATGATTGCGTTATATTTGAGTGGAAAATCACAACCAGCTATTATTCGTGTGCTCAGACATGTCAAAGTGAATAAAATGTTTGTGTTTCGCACCATAAATCGATAATCGATAATGATACAGGCAGCATTGCCAAATGCTATGGTGGTGGACGAAAAAAAACAGTATCACCTGAAATGGTTCGGAAAGTGAAGGCTCGACTTGAACGAAATCCACGTCGTAGTGGTAATCAAATGACCAAAGAACTGAAAATATCCCAGCGAAGCATCCGACAAGTGCGTGAAGTTAAATACGTCGCGAACTTTAACAGAGTTCTGTTCTCTGTTAAGATCGCGACGTCGCGAACTTTAACAGAGCACTGTTAACTGCGCTGTTATTGACTTCTTAGCTGCGAGTGTTCTATACAAGATGCCACCGTTCGTAAACCAGGCTTAGTGCGTTGATGAAACCTTCAGTGGCTGAAAGCCAATGCATACAGCCTACTAACTGTAGAAAAATGGTTGAGACGGTTATAGCCGAAATTTTGTAAATCGCGTTTGAAGTTGGCCATATATCACATACACGGTGGCCGGGCAAGGAGCTGTATAAAAGATGCCACCGTTCGTAAACCAGGCTTAGTGCGTTGATGAAACCTACAGTGGCTGAAAGCCAATGCATACAGCCACTAACTGTAGAAAAATGGTTGAAACGGTTATAGCCGAAATTTTGTAAATCGCGTTTGAAGTTGGCCATAGTTCTCAGCAAACCTTCGAAGTGCAATGTCTGAACTAATCTGCGCTAAGTGTTCTAATAATTATTCTAAATCTATCGCTGTCTGTTGCAATTTATGCAAAAAGTCGTTTCACGCGAATTGTCATGGCATTCCTCCAGATGCTTATAATTTGTACAAGGACTTTAAAAACATAGTGTTTAATTGCGACAAGTGTCTATTCATTTCCACAAATTTAATTTCGGATTTCTCAACTCTTTCAAAAGAAATAAATAGAATTAACGGCTTATTTGCGAAATTTGCAAAGAGGCTTGATATACATAAATCATCTCTCCTTGATGTGAACGATACTGCTGCTGCTTCCAAGTCGAAGAACGGTTCTTCAAGCTCTCACGTTTGTGTGCCTCGTATGCCTGCTGAGCAACTCTCTGCCAAATCAAGTTCGCTCTCATCGTTGACAAATGTCGAATGTAATGACCCAATAGGAACTGCTGAATGTATTGATATAATACCTGTTACTGGTTCTCCTGCGGCGTCGGCATCTTCTCACTGTACTGTTGTGGAGATAAGTGATGGAGAAGCTAATTCTGCGGTTCCATTATGCAGTGACTGGGTAACAATACGGAAAAAATCTAAAAAATCAGCCAAAAAATTTGAAAATCATTCGGATTTAGTGGTTGGCCAAAATGATGCTGTGGACTTGGAAGTTGTGGAAAGGAAAAAATGGATACATATTTCCTACTTCAAACCTTCAGTATCAGCTGATGACTTGATCAATTATATTGAGAAGCATGCTAAAATAAACAAAAGTCACATTGCTTGCTTTCAACTTGTGAAGAAGGACGTGAATCCTGATGACCTGAAGAAGGTTAGTTTTAAAGTTGGAGTTACACCATCACTACTTGATCAGCTTATGGACCCGTCAGTTTGGCAAGCTGGAGTGCGATTGAAGCCTTTTCGTTTTTTTCGGAGAGAAGTTCACCACTCACCACTTAACAGATGAGCCTTGCATTGCGTCTAGTACTTCATCTCAGTCTGCTCGAATTTATTTTCATAACGTGGGTGGGCTTCGTACGAAGACCTGCCAGTTATATAAGGCATCCTGTTCGCATGACTATGAGATTGTGGCGCTAGTCGAAACATGGTTGACGCCTCACTTTTCATCCGGTGAACTATTTGACTCACATTACGAAGTTTATCGCAAAGATCGAGTCCTAATGTTTCGAGAGGAGGCGGTCTCTTGCTTGCTGTCTCAGCGGAGTTTGTAAGCAGATACGTACAACTTCCTCGATGTGACGACTCTATTGAGCAGATTTGCGTGGCAGTATCTCTTGGAAATAATCCTTTACTTAGCAAAAATGAATTAATTATTATTTTAAGTTATATCCCTCCAGCTAGTAGCCTGGATCTATACAATGACCATATTTTTAATATTGGGTCTATTGTCGGTTCATTGAGTAACCATCAAACACCTATTGTGCTTGGTGACTTCAATCTTGGCTCCGTTAATTGGAATTTCTGTTCGGATGAAAATTCTTTACTACCTTTTAATGTGAAAAGTTACACTGAATCGGTTTTTTGTGACTCGCTTTATTCGTTCAATTTGTTTCAGATCAATAATGTGATGAATGATATATATAGAATTTTAGACTTAGTTTTCATTAGAAATGACTATAAGTACAAATTATCGAGTTGCGATCTGCCACTGGCCAATAATTCTGTTCATCATAAAGCGTTAGTAATTAATTTTGAATTCATCGCATTTGCTCATATACGTGAAGATGAAAATTCTTACTACTATGATTTTAAAAATGCAAATTTTGAATCTCTCAATGAATTTTTCTGTTCGATCAATTGGAGGATAGTTCTTCATTCAAGGGATTTGTTCGGCATGTATTCAGCATTTAAGTGCGTGGTAAATGAAGGTATTCATTTATATGTGCCGCTTATTGTCAAAAAACGACGCTACAAACATCCTTGGTATAATCGAAGACTTATTAATTTAAGAAACCTGAGGAATAAAGCTCATCTAATGTTTAAGAAATCCAATACGTCTGTTGCCAAGAACGATTTTATTTTGCGTAGGCGAGAATACGAATTTCTGTCTAACTTTCTTTATAAGAAATATCTTAGCTACATTGAGAGTAGTATTAAATCCAATCCAAGATCTTTCTGGATATTTTTAAATTCTAAAAGAAAATCAGGTGGTTTTCCTAAATCTATGGAAATGCTTGGTAGCTCTGCAGAGAACCCTCAGGATATTTGTAACCTTTTTGCAACTCACTTTGGCTCGGTGTATAATAGGGGAGACAAACTGCGTGAAGAATTCTTGTTCTCACGATTACCTCAATCTATTGGCATTGGCTCCTTATGCATAACTGACGAGGAAGTACTACAATCGATGAGGGAGCTCGACTGTAAGAAAGGTGCGGGCTTCGATCTGCTACCTCCGATTTTTCTGAAAAATTGTGCTTCCTCATTACACTCTGCTTTATGTTCTATATTTAATAAATCCCTTTTTCTGGGTGAGTTTCTCGATGAGTGGAAGTTTGCCTCTATCTCACCAATATTTAAGTCAGGGCCAAAACATCTAATTACAAATTATAGGCCTATTGTTAAACTTTCGGTTATACCTAAGTTGTTTGACAAAATTGTCAGTAAGCTACTTTTTACATTAACAAAAAATGTTATCTCCAATCAACAGCACGGTTTCTTTGCTGGAAGATCTACGTCCACGAATCTTGCTATTTTTTCTAATTTTTGTGTTAATGCTATAGAAAATGGAGCACAAGTCGATGTCCTGTACACTGACTTTTCAAAAGCATTTGACAGCATACAGAACAATTTATTAATATGTAAACTTGAGAATATAGGGTTTCACTCCACAATTTTGAAATGGCTTAACTCCTACTTAACCAATAGAATTTTATATGTTAAAATCGGGGGATACTACTCTGAACCTATTGCGGCAAAGTCGGGTGTCCCACAGGGAAGCCACTTGGGCTTCACTTATAAATGACTTGCCGTATGCTTTTTCTTTCTGCAGAAGCCTTTTGTATGCTGACGACCTAAAAATTTTTTTGTCAGTTAAGACTATTAAGGATTGCATAGATTTCCAAAAAGACATTAACTCACTTATAAATTGGTGTGAATGTAACCATCTTAATCTAAATTTTGACAAATGCAAAGTCTTAACTTTCTCCCGGCGTAAACACCCGATTAAATTTGACTACACCTACGATTCTAGTCTTACCTTTCCGAGAGTCTGCCAATGTAAAGACCTAGGTATATATTTTGATGAGAACTTTTCTTTTAGTACCCATATGGATTATATGATTTCTAAAGCCAACTCATTTTTGGGTTTCGTGAAGCGTAATTCAAGGGATTTCAGGGATCATTTTACGTGTAAAACACTATTTGTTAGTTTAGTGAGATCCATCTTAGAATACGCCAGCGTTATATGGGATCCTTATTACTTGAATTCAAGTGCTCGAATCGAGGGCATTCAAAAGCGTTTTTCAAGGTTTGCTCTACGGCATCTCTACGATTGGGAAAACATGCCCAATTATGAGGATAGATGTCGCCTGCTGAATCTTCAGAATCTCTCTATGAGGCGTAAGCTAATCAATGTTTTATTTGTCAAAGACATAATCGATTGTAATATTAACTGTTCAGAATTACTGGCTATTATTCCATTCCGTGTTCCTGCTCGCCAACTTAGAGATCCATTATTATTCCATACTGAAAGTCATAGAACCAATTATGGTTGCAATGAACCCATTTCCAGGTGTTTAACGCACTGTAATAGCGTTGCTAGCCTTGTTGATTTTGATATGGTAAGGCATAGATTCAAGTTACAGCTGGAGAGAATTTTATATAGTACCTAAATTGTATATCAATCTTGAATGTAATCTGTAAGGGCTTGCCCGGTAGATTGGAAATAATAATAAATAAATAAATATATCACATACACCGTGGCCGGTCAAGGAGGTGTATACAAGAAGCCACCGTTCGTAAACCACGCTTAGTGCGTTGATGAAACCTTCACTGGCTGAAAGCCAATGCATACAGCCACTAACTGTAGAAAAATGGTTGAGACGGTTATAGCCGAAATTTTGTAAATCGCGTTTGAAGTTGGCCATATATCACATACACGGTGGCCGGTCAAGGAGGTGTATAAAAGATGCCACCGTTCGTAAACCAGGCTTAGTGCGTTGATGAAGCCTTCAGTGGCTGAAAGCCAATGCATACAGCCACTAACTGTAGAAAAATGGTTGAGACGGTTATAGCCGAAATTTTGTAAATCGCGTTTGAAGTTGGCCATATATTACATACACAGTGGCCGGTCAAGGAGGTGTATACAAGATGCCACCGTTCGTAAACCAGGCTTAGTGCGTTGATGAAACCTTCAGTGGCTGAAAGCCAATGCATACAGCCACTAACTGTAGAAAAATGGTTGAGACGGTTATAGCCGAAATTTTGTAAATCGCGTTTGAAGTTGGCCATATATTACATACACGGTGGCCGGTCAAGGAGGTGTATAAAAGATGCCACCGTTCGTAAACCAGGCTTAGTGCGTTGATGAAACCTTCAGTGGCTGAAAGCCAATGCATACAGCCACTAACTGTAGAAAAATGGTTGAGACGGTTATAGCCGAAATTTTGTAAATCGCGTTTGAAGTTGGCCATATATCACATACACGGTGGCCGGTCAAGGAGGAGTATAAAAGATGCCACCGTTCGTAAACCAGGCTTAGTGCGTTGATGAAACCTTCAGTGGCTGAAAGCCAATGCATACAGCCACTAACTGTAGAAAAATGGTTGAGACGGTTATAGCCGAAATTTTGTAAATCGCGTTTGAAGTTGGCCATATATTACATACACGGTGGCCGGTCAAGGAGGTGTATAAAAGATGCCACCGTTCGTAAACCAGGCGTAGTGCGTTGATGAAACCTACAGTGGCTGAAAGCCAATGCATACAGCCACTAACTGTAGAAAAATGGTTGAGACGGTTATAGCCGAAATTTTGTAAATCGCGTTTGAAGTTGGCCATATATTACATACACGGTGGCCGGTCAAGGAGGTGTATACAAGATGCCACCGTTCGTAAAACAGGCTTAGTGCGTTGATGAAACCTTCAGTGGCTGAAAGCCAATGCATACAGCCACTAACTGTAGAAAAATGGTTGAGACGGTTATAGCCGAAATTTTGTAAATCGCGTTTGAAGTTGGCCATATATTACATACACGGTGGCCGGTCAAGGAGGTGTATAAAAGATGCCACCGTTCGTAAACCAGGCTTAGTGCGTTGATGAAACCTTCAGTGGCTGAAAGCCAATGCATACAGCCACTAACTGTAGAAAAATGGTTGAGACGGTTATAGCCGAAATTTTGTAAATCGCGTTTGAAGTTGGCCATATATTACATACACGGTGGCCGGTCAAGGAGGTGTATAAAAGATGCCACCGTTCGTAAACCAGGCGTAGTGCGTTGATGAAACCTACAGTGGCTGAAAGTCAATGCATACAGCCACTAACTGTAGAAAAATGGTTGAGACGGTTATAGCCGAAATTTTGTAAATCGCGTTTGAAGTTGGCCATATATCACATACACGGTGGCCGGTCAAGGAGGAGTATAAAAGATGCCACCGTTCGTAAACCAGGCTTAGTGCGTTGACGAAACCTACAGTGCCTGAAAGCCAATGCATACAGCCACTAACTTTAGAAAAATGGTTGAGACGGTTATAGCGAAATTTTGTAAATCGCGTTTGAAGTTGGCCATATATTACATACACGGCGGCCGGTCAAGGAGGTGTATAAAAGACGCCACTGCTCGTAAACCAGGCTTAGTGCATTGATGAAACCTTTAGTGGCTGAAAGCTAATGCATACAGCCACTAACTGTAGAAAAATGGTTGAGACGATTATAGCCGAAATTTTGTAAATCGCGTTTGAAGTTGGCCATATATTACATACACGGTGGCCGATCAAGGAGGTGTATAAAAGATGCCACCGTTCGTAAACCAGGCTTAGTGCGTTGATGAAACCATCAGTGGCTGAAAGCCAATGCATACAGCCACTAACTGTAGAAAAATGGTTGAGACGGTTATAGCCGAAATTTTGTAAATCGCGTTTGGCATCTTGTATACAACTCCTTGACCGGCCACCGTGTATGTAATATATGGCCAACTTCAAACGCGATTAACAAAATTTCGGCTATAACCGTCTCAACCATTTTTCTACAGTTAGTGGCTGTATGCATTGGCTTTCAGGCACTGTAGGTTTCGTCAACGCACTAAGCCTGGTTTACGAACGGTGGCATCTTTTATACTCCTCCTTGACCGGCCATTGTGTATGTTATACAGTGGGGAGTTTTAATGAGTACATATTAGTACTTACCATCGTTTACAATGCATAACTTTTTAAATAATAGTGCAAATCAAATAATTTTTTTTTTGTTTTACTCTTTATTGTCTTCTTCATTGATAGAGGTATAACACTTGACCAAACAATAACAATTACCTAAACAAAATTTAACGAAAGAGAAAAAAAACGGCATGTACTCACTTATGCACTTTTATAATATTAAGAAATTTGTTGTAATTTACAGTTACTTTTAATATTTGGTCCAAAGCCCTTTGTTCTTTAACACAGCTTTACATCTTCTTGGCATACTCTCAACCAAGTTTTGAATAATTTCGTTTGGAATACTTCGCCATTCTGTTTCAACCCTGCCCCAAAGTTCGTCTAAATTTTTTGGTGCTCTTGAATACTGTCCAATCCGTCTTTTCACGATTGACCACAAATTCTCAATCGGATTGAGGTCGGGACTTTGAGCTGGCCACTTCATCAACTCAAATTTTTGTCCAGAGAGCCATTCCGTCACTATTTTGGATGTGTGCTTAGGGTCGCCATCCTGTTGAAAAATTACTTCTTCTTCCGGATAGGCGCTCCTCTCTACAAAATCTGGAAGATGGGTCTGGAGAATTTTTAAATAATCTTCCTTCTTCATTATTCCCTCAATTTTTTGCAACGGACCAACGTGCCACCATGTAAAGCAACCCCATACCATTATGTTGCCGCCACCATGTTTAACTGTTTCTTTTACATGGTGTCTTTTAATAGATTCATGTGGTCGACGCCAGCAGTATTGTTTTCCGTCCGACTGAAAGCGATTAAATTTGGATTCGTCCGACCAGATAACACGCTTCCAATCTTCTGGTGACCAATCCTTGTGCTTTCTGGCGAACTTCAAACGGGCCTTTACATTTTTATCGGACAAAGCTGGTTTTTTTTTCTTGACTGCAGAAATAAATCCAATTCTGTGAAGCGCATTTCTTGCAGCCCAACGACTAACATTCTTTCCAATATCCAATGCAGCTTCCTTTGGAGTTAGGTTCTTATCTTTCCGCATTCTTGTTATCATCACACGTGCCTCTGCATCAGAAATTAACTTCCTGCGACCACGAATCGGTGTTTTATTCTGGACATTATTCCTTTTTTGTACTCTTATGATAACCGACTGACTTAATTGTTTCTGTTTAGCTATTTCCCTTGAAGAACAACCATTTTGTGTCATAGAGACAATATCATCCTCAATAGATTTTGGGAGTTTCCTCATTTTTTTGTTATTAAAAAATTGTATAATTATTATTTATTATATTGTGTTATTCCGACGAGCTTGACGTTATCAATAACTCAATAATTCTTTATATATTTTATTTTCATCATGAAATCCAAATAACAGATCAGTAACACAACAAAAACTTTGAAAAGTAACTGTAAATTACAACAAATGTCTTAATATTATAAAAGTGCATAAGTGAGTACATGCCGTTTTTTTTCTCTTTCGTTAAATTTTGTTTAAGTAATTGTTATTGTTTGGTCAAGTGTTATACCTCTATCAATGAAGAAGACAATAAAGAGTAAAACAAAAAAAAAATTATTTGATTTGCACTATTATTTAAAAAGTTATGCATTGTAAACGATGGTAAGTACTAATATGTACTCATTAAAACTCCCCACTGTATATGGCCAACTTCAAACGCGATTTACAAAATTTCGGCTATAACCGTCTCAACCATTTTCTCACAGTTAGTGGCTGTATGCATTGGCTTTCAGCCACTGAAGGTTTCATCAACGCACTAAGCCTGGTTTACGAACGGTGGCATCTTGTATACAACTCCTTGAGCGGCCACCGTATATGTAATATATGGCCAACTTCAAACGCGATTTACAAAATTTCGGCTATAACCGTCTCAACCATTTTCTCACAGTTAGTGGCTGTATGCATTGGCTTTCCGGCACTGTAGGTTTCGTCAACGCACTAAGCCTGGTTTACGAACGGTGGCATCTTGTATACAACTCCTTGACGGGCCACCGTGTATGTTATATATGGCCAACTTCAAACGCGATTTACAAAATTTCGGCTATAACCGTCTCAGCCATTTTTCTACAGTTAGTGGCTGTATGCATTGGCTTTCAGCCACTGAAGGTTTCATCAACGCACTAAGCCTGGTTTACGAACGGTGACATCTTGTATACAACTCCTTGAGCGGCCACCGTATATGTAATATATGGCCAACTTCAAACGCGATTTACAAAATTTCGGCTATAACCGTCTCAACCATTTTCTCACAGTTAGTGGCTGTATGCATTGGCTTTCAGCCACTGAAGGTTTCATCAACGCCCTAAGCCTGGTTTACGAGCAGTGGCGTCTTTTATACACCTCCTTGACCGGCCACCGTGTATGTAATATATGGCCAACTTCAAACGCGATTTACAAAATTTTGGCTATAACCGTCTCAACCATTTTTCTACAGTTAGTGGCTGTATTCATTGGCTTTCAGCCACTGTAGGCTTCATCAACGCACTAAGCCTGGTTCAGGAACGGTGGCATCTTTTATACAACTCCTTGACCGGCCATCGTGTATGTAATATATGGCCAACTTCAAACGCGATTTACAAAATTTCGGCTATAACCGTCTCAACCATTTTTCTACAGTTAGTGGCTGTATGCATTGGCTTTCAGGCACTGTAGGTTTCGTCAACGCACTAAGCCTGGTTTACGAACGGTGGCATCTTTTATACTCCTCCTTGACCGGCCATTGTGTATGTTATACACTACCGGCCAAAAGTTTCGAAGCACAATTGAAATTTCCACAAATCTTAACAATAGTTATCCAAAACTTTTAAAAATAAAAAGTTTAATTGTAAATTTTAAAGTTTATTACATTTCCTTACAAATTACATTAAAATTATATTTTAGGATAATTTTTATTATCAAAGTTTTTACAAAAACGTCTAAACTGATTTTTCATCAAAAAATCCCCCTTTGCACTGAAAAACTTTTGCTACAATTCTTTGTATTCTGGCGATTAATTTCTTTATGGTTTCCTGTTGTATATTGTTCCATGATTCCAACAATGCATTCCACATTTCCTCTGTCGACGTAGTCGCTTTTTCTCGCACCTTTTGGCCCAGCTCAACCCATAGAAGCTCTATTGGATTGAGATCGGGTGACTGGGCAGGCCAAATCATATTTGTTAATATTCCAGATGTTTGTTTGTTCTCTAACACAAAACTCTGCACAATTTGGAACTGTGTTTGGGATCGTTATCTTGTTGCATCACGAAGCCTTCGCCGATCAATCGTAGGCCTGATGGTATGGCATTGTGCTGCAGTATCTTTCTATACTCCTCCTTTCGCATAATTCCATCGATTCGAATTAAATCGCCTACTCCATTGCTTGGGAAGCATCCCCAGACCATAACGGAACCGCCGCCGTGCTTCACTGTTGGGATTCCACACTCCGGCAGCATGTTCTTTTGGGCACTACGTTTGGCGAAAATTCTTTGATTTGACCCAAACAACTCGAACTTTGATTCGTCGTTCCAAAGAACATTTTTGAAGTCCTCTTCGGTTCATTTCTTATAGGTTAGTGTCCATTGAAGTGTTCTCTTTTTATTTCGTGTTCGAAGTAAGGGTTTTTCTTTAGCAATCCTTCCACAAAGACCAGCATCTCTAGCCGCCTTATTACAGTTGTTAATGACACCGGGTTTGATCGACTGTAATCCATCTCGGCTTCTATTTCTGGAGCCGTTTTTCTTCTGTTCCGTCTGCTTGATATTTTCATTGCTCTATCTTCACTAAGCCTGGTTTACGAACGGTGGCATCTTTTATACAACTCCTTGACGGCCCACCGTGTATGTTATATATGGCCAACTTCAAACGCGATTTACAAAATTTCGGCTATAACCGTCTCAACCATTTTTCTACAGTTAGTGGCTGTATGCATTGGCTTTCAGGCACTGTAGGTTTCGTCAACGCACTAAGCCTGGTTTACGAGCAGTGGCGTCTTTTATACACCTCCTTGACCGGCCACCGTGTATGTAATATATGGCCAACTTCAAACGCGATTTACAAAATTTCGGCTATAACCGTCTCAACCATTTTTCTACAGTTAGTGGCTGTATGCATTGGCTTTCAGGCACTGTAGGTTTCGTCAACGCACTAAGCCTGGTTTACGAACGGTGGCATCTTTTATACTCCTCCTTGACCGGCCATTGTGTATGTTATATATGGCCAACTTCAAACGCGATTTACAAAATTTCGGCTATAACCGTCTCAACCATTTTCTCACAGTTAGTGGCTGTATGCATTGGCTTTCAGCCACTGAAGGTTTCATCAACGCACTAAGCCTGGTTTACGAACGGTGGCATCTTGTATAGAACACTCGCAGCTAAGAAGTCAATAACAGCGAAGTTAACAGTGCTCTGTTAAAGTTCGCGACGTATTTAACTTCACGCACTTGCTTTTCCAAGCATAAAGTCAAAACAGATAACAATATCACTATAGAAACTACATGTAACAGAAAAATTCATAAAGCTAGAATAAGGAAAACAAAACACAATCTTATTGATTCCTCTTCTTAATAGTTTCAGAATATCCTCAATCACATCCCAGCCCATCCAAATCCAAAACCTTAATAATAATCAAGGAATCCTTCCATACTTCCTGGGCACAGCAAAACAAATAATAACCCATAGAAACATCCTTCACGTAATAGACTTAGAAACATATGGAAAAAACATAGTAAATATTTACAGCACCCTACAAAAATTCGAAAAATACGGATCGACAACGAACACAATGGCAATAACAAAAGTAAAATTAAATGAATTAGAAAGGAAATACAGACCCTTATTACCAATAAAAAGACAAAAGCGCGGAATAATTAACGGACTAGGTACAGTAATAAAAACAATTACAGGCAACATGGATGCAAACGATGCATATGCACTTAACCCTTCTGTCCATAACCATTTTAAAACCTTTCTATCCACGGACTAGGTCTGGCTGGACCTACATACGTTTTTTTTATTTATTTATTTATTTATTTATTTAAAAATTAAAACTAAGCCATAGGCTTTATAGTTTACAAATTTTGTATGAAAATAACCGGAAAGGAGCTAAATAATTTACATTTTTTGATGGTTTTAAAATTATTAGCAAGTCTTTTCTTTATTTTCTTACGTTTTTTATTATTTTACATCAATATTGTTATAAATATATGAAATTATTCATTAAAACAGTTACTACATTTAAATATCTTGGTGCTACACTGGAAGCAAACAGCATATCCGCAAGCATTGCAGGAAAATTGGATGTTCCTTTTTAATTTTATCCTTCGATCTATCCAACGTAACCCAATCCTGAATCCCGCAGTTTCTCCACGCCGTCAAAACTTGTGAAGAAGTTGTCGGCTACGACCGTCCTCCCACTAGCTCTGTACTTCGAAGTAAGTTCCAGCAGCACTTTTTCGCCCAAATTAATAGATCTCTGCTGCTGGTCTTCTTTGCTATCTTCGAATCACCGACCCACCACACTTTGACACACATTTCGCCGGCTTCGAAGGAATATATTATGTGAATATTGTCTTTCATCTGCATGTGAATAGTTGTTCATCGACGGTTATAACATCCTCCGTTGTATACGCAGTTTCTAGATGATGATTCAGCATTGTCCATAAGTCGCTAATGGGTGCTGCTTTATCTGATTTATTGCGCTCTGCGCGTGTCCTTTAGTCATAAAACCTTATGAATCGATTTATAGACCAAAATCGACATAGTGACATTGTTGATCTAAATACAGGATTCCTGTTTGTTTTCTACAATTCTCGTGCATGCTGCATGTTTGCGTAATTCAGACCTGTTGCTAGATAAACACCAAAATAAGCATTCAGTTCATCTCGTGTGATAGGTTTCCAGGATTTCGTCTTATGCGGATTGCTTTCGTTGAGTTTTGCAGTTACCGTCTGCGCCTTTCTATTTGTATGTCGCAAGATTATATCCACCATATCTTCAGAAATGATCGTTTTGAAGATGCTGAGATGATTACGAGCTATTCCACGTCTTCCGCTGCCACCGGCTCTTCGAATGATGTTATGAGCTCTTAGACGACGTATTGCTGGTGGTGGCTTATACCTTTTGGTTCCGTCACGAGCCAGAGAATACTCCGTTAGTCTGTTAGTTCGTCATTCATATCTTGAATAACTCGATCATTTTCAGCGTGCAGCTCTTCCAGAACATCGTCGTCATCGCTATCCTCAATTTCGCTGATTCCTCCAACTAACAATTCCGCATCGCCATCAGACATGTCTTCTTCAGGAATATAATCGTCGTCCTCACTAAAAATCCACGTCAGAAGTCTCTGGTACTTCCTCCACATGACTTCCAAGATACTCCTTCCTCTTCATTCATTCGCCGCCAGTTGAATGTTTGAAGATCTTCAGCCATTATAACAAATAATTATATATTGCTTCTAACACTTTCAAAATACTTTTATGCAATGAAAATAAGGATCTTTTCATATTCATTTATATTTATAGCCTTTTGAACTGAAAAGTTAACTACCTAAAGTGTCAAAAAACTCCCTAAAAAATATTCTGTATACTTATAAAAAATTTCAGGTGCCCTAATGAGCGCCATAAAACAATTAGGGAGCAATTGCAGGTACTAAATGCCTAGGTGAAAATCCGTAAAAAATACGTTTTTATTATGGTGCAATAAAAATAAACTAATTATCAGTGGGAGGAACCTAATTATTACAAAAAATATTGTTTCCAATGAATTATAAAAACGTTTCCACATATGAAATGTGGGAAAATCCCGCTAGGTCCAGCCAGACCTAGTCCGTTGATGCTAGGGGTTGTTATAGAAAAAACGCCTTTTCTCGCTAAAAACTTTTTTCTGAATTTTTTTTTCCGCACATAATCATAATAAAAACGTACAGAAACAAAGTCAGAAAGTTTCATCAACCGTGCTTTGAGATTAATATTAAAAAAGCCTTCTTGAAAATGCAAAAGGTCTGGCCAGACCTAGTTATGGACAGAAGGGTTAATAAACAAATAGAAAATATAAAAGAAAAATCAACAAATATTAGCATTATTGTTAACAGTCATTCCATGTACAATCATAAATTATCGGAAAGAATTACAAACATCACTAAACACATAAATAAAGAACAGGAAAAAATTGAAAGTTTTATTAATAAAAATGCTAATAAAATAAAAGACATCGAACACACAATACAAGAACAACAATACATTAATCAAATCAATTATAATATTGATCTGCTTACAAATCATTTAAGCGAAATTGCAGAAACAATCACACTTGCTAAATTAAGTATAATTTCTAAATCTATATTAAGTCTTTCAGAGTTACAAGAAATTTTGAAATAACCAATAATAAATCATTTAATATCCTATCAGAAGAACATTTATATGAAATAATAAATTTACAAGCTTACTATAATTCCTCTAAAAACATACTAAACATACAAATCCCAATCCTTTCAAATGAATCCTACAACATATTTCACCTAATAACACTCCCAATCAATGAAACCCTAGAAATTGATGTTAAGCCATATATTATGTACAATGAGTAAAAGATCCTATATTTTTCTGAAATCCGTCCCAAAATCGAAAACATGTATCTATGCGGAGCCCCACAACACCAAGAACCCTCAGACCAGTCACAATGCGTCGGAAAATTGATGAACAAGGAAAAAGCATGAACGACGTTGGAAAGAAGCAAGACATCATCCAAATAGAATACAGCAACATCCTTTTAATAAACACGCCAGAAACACTAGTAAAATCAAATTGTAACAACACATCCTTCATAACTAAAGGAACCCAGTTAATCCAGTTCAGAGATTGCAGCATACAAATTAACGGCATCACATATGAAGACACAACAACCGAATACTGGGATCAAACATATATGCTACCATTACCTGACCCGAGTATCACCACAAATTCTACTAAAGACGTTCTATCACTTGAAAAACTAAAACTACAAAACATTCAACAAGAAAAGATGCTACTTCAAACCAACAACACAACGTTCAACAATCAAATAATCACTTACACCGCAATAGTACTAATCTCTGTGGCCTTCGCTTTACCATAAGGGGGGAGGAGTTATGACATAGGCATTCACCCCAGGCAGTCAAGGGCAGACACCTAAGAACTATTTGCTAGCGTTGCAGATATTTTGACCGGATACCTGTTTCCGTTCGCAGGGTTATCAAGTGTAAGCCAAATAGCTGATTAAGCATTTGGGCAATTGCACAAGTACATAGGTATTAGTTATTAAGCATTTATTCTATATTATATTCTTTATTATATTAATCAATCCCAACTTTGTAAATCAGTAATAAATCATTTAATCAACAACTCAGACGTGTTTTATATTCCTGGCAGTTGGAGCCAGATGGAAATCATTATTTTTTGGCAAACTGTTGTAGGAACAACGTAACTGGCGTGACAGGTATAGGAAAGTATATATAGGGTCCGCAATCTAACGTTTTTTTTCAACTAGTGCTTATTTCGTGAATGGTAACACTTAGCTCATGTCTGATTTGACAGATAATTAGTTTTATCCTTCCGCTGAACGAATATGGTTGTGTATACGCTTGAACAACGCAGGGAAATATTGCGACATTACTTTGAAAATCCGATGGCGATTTTGCCAAAAAAATCATCTTTTCAGATGAAGCTCATTTTGATCTTGGCGGGTATGTAAACAAGAAAAATTGTCGCATTTGGGGCACAGAAAACCCGCACGCATACATTGAAAAGCCGGTGCACCCAAAACGAGTCACTGTTTGGTGCGGATTTTGGTCCAGAGGCATAATTGGGCCATTTTTCTTCGAAAATGAACAAGGAGTTGCCGTTACAGTCAATGGCGATCGTTATCGGGCCATGTTGAAGAGCAGGATATTGACAACATTTGGTTTCAACAGGACGGCGTTACGTGCCACACAGCCGAAGCTACACTCGCATTTTCAAAAAAAAAAAAAAGTTATTTGGCGGACCCTGTATATTCTTGATCAGCGGTACCTCCTGAGTCGATTTAGCCATGTCCGTCTGTCTGTCTGTGGAAATCACGATTACAGGAGAAGGAATAGAGATATCTTCATCAAACTTGGCACGAATACTGTATATCACTAGAAACTCATCGCTATTGAAAATGGGCAAAATCCGATAATTACCACGCCTACTTTTTATAGTACACATAAATTAATCCATGGTTTTTAATTTATCAGCTTGTAAAATGAATTTGAGGTTGAAATTTTATTCATAAATCAACTGTCTTTGACCAAAACGGACTACCAAAAATGGGCGTGGTCCGCCCACCAATTAAATAAAACTCGATTACAGGAGAACGAATAGAGATATTTTCATCAAATTTGCCAAGATTATTCTCTATCATCAGAAACTCATTCGTATTGAAAATGGGCAAAATCGGACCATTGCCACGCCTACTTTTTATAGTAAATATAAATTCCTCCATGCTTATAGCTCAATTTCTCAGCTTGTAGAACGAATTTGTGGTTGAAATTTTGTCCAGAAGTCCACTGTCTCTGACCAAAAAAGACTACCACAAATGGGCGTGGTCCACCCACTAATCAAATAAAACTCGATTACAGGAGCACGAATAGAAATATTTTCACCAAATTTGGCACGAATATTCTCTGTCATCACTGGCTATTTGACATTGAAAAGGAAAAAAATTAGACCATTGCCACGCCTAATTTTTAAGTAAACGTGTGTACGGTATATGAACTTCGGCCAGGCTGAAGTTAACACTCTTTCTGGTTCTTTACTTAAAAACCAAACAAATAATAAATAATAAAGTGTCGTTGGTATCCCTGCCACTAACTCACTCCATCATTTTGTGACTGCGTGGTAAACAGAAAGGTTTACGTTTTCAATTAATCTGCTTTGTAATAGCCGGTCGCTTATAGCTTGTAACAAGGAAACAAATTTACCATAAAATTCACGTACACTGTACCTGAACACGCGGACAGACATTTTTTTGACCTCGCTTACGAAATCAAAGGAGCTTCCAGTCTTGTAGTCTTTGCTTTAGGCCTTTAAACTTACCGCCAAAACTCTAGAGAGCGCATTTCCCACTTCATATTGTGCTTTGTTTGGAGAGTGGTAGACAAATTATTATTATGGGCGTTCTTTCGCATAACTTCCAAACGATCAAACAAAGTCACGATGTAGTAATCAATATTTTTTCCCAGCGGTACACTATGTACACTTCCATCAGCCATATCTTTACTAGAATTTACGATTTCCCAATTTTATTCACTTCCAAAAATGTTGTTTTTGAAATTTACTTAACTTTCTTATATGTACTATTTATTTTTTCCTTTTTATAATTTTCATTTGTAGTCAATTATTTTCTTAACAAAATTAATTAATTTCACAAACCCCATTAAGGAATTAATGTAAATCAAAATCTCAGATGGAACCAAATGCTGCCAAACATATAACCGAACTAAAAATAACCACAATCAACCATCCCTTTCAACAAATGAAATTACATAGTAATTAACAAGGTTCTCTAAACCTTGGTAGATACATCCAAGGTTTATAGAATAAAACTTTCTATAAACCTTGGATACATCTGCTTTCAGAACATGAATTAGTTCATGCTGAATCATAGTTGCCAGATTTCGCATAAAATACTCACGATGGGAATTTTGAATAGGTTGTAGGAAATGAGAATTCGCTAATATTTTTAATTCATCGTGGGAATTTTTAATGCTCGTGGTAATTTTCTTCCCACAACTCTATTTCCCACAAATTTTTCACGTAACTCTGCTTATACGAATATTCATGTTTCTTTAGTTTTAAACTATATCAGAAGGCCTTTTATAATCCTAATTGGAATATTTTTCATTAGTATTATCAGCTTTATAATGGCCAAATGCGTTTTCGTGGAACAAATCGAGCGCCGTACAACACGCCCAATTTTGTTGTTGTAGTTGTTTTTGGTGCTGACCCCAACAACAACTTCAAAAAGAGGTGAGGACTTCCGGTTCCAGTTTTATAGCTGACTGAAATTTGAAATTTAACTACCCGTAAACTATAGCAGATATCCGATTGGTGTGGATGCCGTTCTAAAGGTACTTAGGGCCAGTTTTTCAGTGCTCGGTTATCGTCGTTTCTCAGTTAACCTTCGTTTAAACGACACATTGTGTTTTTCAGTGCTCGTTTAAACGGAGGTTAACCGGCCGATATTGATGAGTTAAACTTCGGTAAATTTATCTTTTTAATAGATAAAGAAACAGCTGTTTCTTCGAGTACAGACATTTACCTTTGTTCAAAACTATGCTAATAATTTTGTTTATTTGCACCAGAACAGCTGTTCTCTTTGTAAAAATGATAATATTGTCAAGTGCTGCCAAAAAAGGTTTGGGTATACGCTAAATATTCATTGAATTTAGATAAATTCTGTATGAAATATAGAAAAAGATACGTTTCACATAGATAAGTTAAACTCGCACTGTAAAACTCAAATCTCAGTTAACTTTTGTTTGGCGTTTAACTAATCTCCGTTTAAACGACGTTTAAACGAGCACTGAAAAACTGGGCCTTAGAGTATCTTCTATTTGTGTAATATAATATTTGGCATATATTTACGTCAGGCATGAGGCTCCAATTATATTCTTGTTATGTGCGTTGGTGTAGTTTTTGGCGCTGACCCCAACAACAACAAAAGTTGTTCCCGGATTTAATTGTGGTCAGAGTTATAGCCTCTTGAACTTTGAAAGTTAACCGCCGATATCTTTTAAACTATAACAGATATGCGTATGATATTAGTACCGTTATAAAAGTATTAATAATATCTTTCATTTATGTTAAATAGTATTTTGCCGAGAATCATTTATTTTCGGAGATAAACACAATTTAAAATTTTTAGTACTATTTTTTTCTATTCATTAATTTTTTTTAAAGTAAAATGTATAATTAACTTACATAATTATTCCAATACGAAGATAGTAGAGCTCCTTACCTTTACCTTTGTATAGAAATTTATTTCACGAAGATCGGTGCAGGTATTTCGGACAAAACTCATTTTCAAACTTACAAGAAACTTCTTTTGGAAATTATACTATTATACATTTTTTCAATTATGAAACTCTGGTACATTTCATTATGGCGGAGATAATTTCTGTACTATGCTACACAAAATATTTTGAGTTTATCCTAAAATGAAAAATTTTTATGAAAAATCGCGCGATTTTTGGAAATTATACTATTATACATTTTTTCAATTATGAAACTCTGGTACATTTCATTATGGCGGAGATAATTTCTGTACCATGTTACACAAAATATTTTGAGTTTATCCTAAAATGAAAAATTTTTATGAAAAATCGCGCGATTTTTCCTATTCTTCCCCACTACAATATTTCTGTACTATATTAAATAAAATATTTTGAAAATGAATATCATACTCTGAAAATAGAATATCATTACTCATCATACTATGAAAAGATAAGTTTATTAAGCAATACTCTGAAAAGAGAAGATAATATCTCCGGACATTTTACAAGATCACCGAATAAAATAAATCACAATCACAATATATCACCGATCACAAATAAAGTGTAGGATAAGATTTACCCATGCCCGGTGTGATTGTTGTTGTTTTTGTTGTTGTTGTAGCTACCAAGAAAAACAAACCCCACCCTCGCCCGTTTAGGAGTTATGAGCCTCCAAAATTTGAAGCTTTTATGCCCTATATCTCCATAATCCCGGCACATTTAGGAACGATGTATACATCGTTGGAAAGGTAATTTTAATATCTATAATTTATCTTTTTAGAGATTTTTTGGAAAAGCTTTTCGTTTCCCCGCAAATCGCATTTATTATTTTTACTACTATTTTTTATAGTATTTATTTATTTTTTCCAAATAAAGTTCTTCAGAAACCTGTATCAACGTTGAATTTTAACAAAGTAGAGTTAATAAGGTATTTACAGTTTTTTTTGACTGAAATCGGTTCACTATTTCGGCTAATAACCTCTTTAAACCTGAACAGCCCTTTGTCAATGTTGTAAGTACTTTTTGTACGAATTTTTTTGTCGTACTACTTTTTCAATCATGTTGTGCAAATCATGTTATGTACTTATAAGTAATGTAAATAAAAAATTATAAAACATGTAAAGTTCAACGTGCGTGCAAATAGCAACGAAAGTTAGCAACGATTTAGGGTGGTTTATTTTGTTCGTTGCTGTGTGGAACGTAGGTTTGATGATTTTTAGGAAAAATTATTAAAAATAAACGATAATTGCAATAAGAAAACCTAATATGCAGTTTTGAAGGAAAAATTATGGTCTATCTTCCTGGATTATTATAAAATATCTAGTAATTCAATAAATCAGACTAATTGGGCAAATTTTAAAAAGAGTATGTGGAACCCAACAGAAAATTGCCATTGCTGAAGTTTAAAAAATTTTCTACCTAAACCACGCCTACCCTATCTTAAGGACTATATTGCTTCGTTTCAAAGATATTTCCAATAATATCCTCGATGCTTCAAGAGCAGCTGCTGGAAATTGTGATGCGACAGGACACCAACCAAGTATGCAGTTCTAAAGCGAACATCAATAGCAAGCATCAAAATGTAAAACAACCATTGTAGCCGTTAGATTTATTTATATATTAAAGAAAATCCTTACACGTATTTTAAACAAAGTTCAGAACCGCTGCTGACCTATTTAAACATTTTCTACCTAAATGACACCTGTTCTATCTGGAAGAGGATATTCCTTTTCACATTTGTGCATAAAAACTATTGCCCTAGCTCGCTCGGTTCTAGATATAAACCCGATAATTCTCCAGATTGGTCAAGTACCATTGCTGGCCACTTAGAAGCAGTTGTCCAAAATGACAACTCGATAGGCGGAAAGCCGAGACATTTCCAAAAATTTTGATGTATAAACGAAGTCTGTGGGTCTTAAAATGCCTGAAAAAAGTGGAAATGAAAATGCTTTTCTCCTTTGTTTACAATCTGCTGCTTTTCCTGGAAATGAAAAAGGTAAACAAAGCGATTATTAAAATGATGCTACAATTAGATGCATTTTTATAGAATTAGGATTAATGTCGACAAAATGACAGCTATGGGGATCGAAAGAGGACTCTTTCGGAAACTTTTTAACACAAGGATCTTGAAAATCCGATGAACCGTTTTCATACAAATCTATTTCAAAATACCGATTCTATTTCAAAATCGAAATACCTATTCTATCTCGAAGAGGACATTGATCCTCACATTCGTGCATAAAAATTATTGTCGCACCTTGCTCTGGTAGAGAGATTTTTGAGATCCCAATTTGGGGTCTCAAAATTGGTTAATTACCGTTGCTGGGTATTTAAACATTTTCTACCTCGATGAAACCTATTCTATCTTGAAGAGAACATTGTTCCTCACATTCGTGCATAAAAATTATTGTCGCACCTTGCTCTGGTACAGAGATTTTTGAGATCCCAATTTGGGGTCTCCAAATTGGTTAATTACCGTTGCTGGGTATTTAAACATTTTCTACCTCGATGAAACCTAATACATATCGAAGAGGACATTGATCCTCGCATTCGGGCATAAAAATTATTACCCTACCTTGCTCTGGAACAGAGATAACAGAGATCCCAATTTGGGGTCTCCAAATCGGTTAATTACCGTTGCTGGGTATTTAATCATACTCTACCTAAACGACACCTGTTCTATCTTGAAGAGGATGTTCTTCCTCACATTCGTGCATAAAAATTATTGCCCGACCTTGGTCTGGTACAGAGGTAATTGAGATACCAATTTGCAGTCTTCAAATTGGTTAATTACCGTTGCTGGCTATCTAAACATTTTCTACCTCGATGAAACGTATTCTATCTCGAAGAGGACATTTCTCCGGAACTTTGAGTACATGAATGAGTACTCTATCTAATGTAGTTCCGGAGAAAATCCAGATTCCATTCTGAATTTTCCAGATTTTTCCGGCGCCGTTGCTGGCCACTTAGGAACACTTGCCGAAAATGACAACCCGAAATCTAGAAAACTAACATTTTTCTAAAACTTTTGATACCTGAACGAGGTCTGTACCTAGAATAGTGCCTGAAAAAATTGAAAATGAAAATATGTTCTCTTATGTTAACATTTTACTAAAGAACGTGTTTTTCTTGGAAAAACGTAAAATGAAAACAAAGTGGATGTTAGAAATATATAATAATTGTTTAACTCTGGAGCTATTCAAGATGATTTTCCGGTGTGGTCAGGAGGCGTTGCTGGCATCTGATGGCAAGTCTCGTTAGGAGCACCGAGGGTATATGGAAGAATATAATTTTAGAAAAATATTTGCATCAAACTGAAAGTAATGAAGCGATGGCTCTTCTAGTTTATATGCCAAAAGAAATAAGATTAGCCAAAGGCTTTTCCTGAAAATCTCTGAAAATTTTCTTGACTGAAAGTGTAGTGGTCATATTGTATTCATCGAAAGGATTGCTTATGTTCATGTTTGAAAATTATTTTCGTAATTTTCCATATCGTATGTATCGTGTGTATGTGATTTGATTCCATTCATACATACAACATAAATATAATATGTACATACGTGGCCACGAATAGAATTTGTTTAACTCAAATTAGGATTTGAGTTATTGTCATTGCTATTAAATTGAGCTTATTTTAATCTAATTTCAATATTTATTTTTATAGTTGTAGCAAGTTTATCATAGAAGTTATACTCTAAAAGCCAAATTATATAAATTACATTTACATTATTACATTTTTTTTATTTTTTTTTGCATTAACCTATAAATAAATAAATAAAGTAGAAATCGCAGCCAATTCTGCTAAACAAAAAGTTAAATAAATGAATAAATAAATAAAATAAGTAAATGAAGTGAAACTTTAAATCATTCTCCTGAAAAGTAAGCAAAACGGAGTCAGGCCCTTATGGTTTGTGGCCACAGATATGCCTGTAGGCAGTGAATAATTGTGTAACAACAATGCAGCAAAAGCAGCGACAGCGACAGCAACAGTTAGAGCGACAGCGGCCGCAGCTTCGTTGTGAAGAAATCGTTGCTATGCTTCTGCCTGAACGAACAAACTTAAGCAGAAATTCGATGACGCAGAAATTCCTGCTAAATTTTTGTAGGCACATAGCAACAGTGCAATGTAAAAAAAACATTTGAAATTCCTGGAAGATAAAAAAAATCATTTTCAAGTAAAAACCAGGGTTCTAACAGCATACCCGATAGGTAAATTAAGAAGTGATGAGTTTTAATATAAATGTCGCTTTAATCCCGGCGATATCTCCAATTTTGTTGTTATTGATGTCGTTGTTGTAGTTTTTAACTGTGATTCCAACAACAGCAACAGCAAATTGCGCATACTTCCATCTCCTAAGGTATACTAAACATACAGTTCACTTCTTAATTTACCTATCGGGTATGCTGTTAGAACCCTGGTTTTTAGTTTAAAATGATTTTTTTTATCTTCCAGGAATTTCAAATGTTTTTTTTACATTGCACTGTTGCTATGTGCCTACAAAAATTTAGCAGGAATTTCTGCGTCATCGAATTTCTGCTTAAGTTTGTTCGTTCAAGCAGAAGCATAGCAACGATTTTTTCACAACGAAGCTGCGGCCGCTGTCGCTCTAACTGTTGCTGTCGCTGTCGCTGCTTTTGCTGCATTGTTGTGTTGTAGTGTCTTCGGGTGGTCTTTTCTCGATTTTAATTTTCCTCGGGACAATTAATAAAACTCCTTGTTTGGTAATTTTAATTGCTTCTCTTTTATCTTTATTTGTTCACTTATCGTTTTCTACTTTTATTCTTACACGTACTTTACACTAACTTAATTTTTATGTGCGCATTACTTAATCGCTCACTAAATACTACGTTACATTCTTTCTTAACACTATTTTACCGCGACTTTATACGCGTTTCTAAAGGCGACCTCGTCGTTTGGATATATTTTCAAGACTCTCGTTGGAATCTTTTTCTTGGTTCCACTCTGGCTTGGTCGACGCACCCGTCGACCGCACCAAAGTGGGTCGCTGTGTCTGCCAGTTTTGTTGGACTTGGTTTGACTGCCAAGTAGTGGGTATATGGCGGTTCTGGCGCAAGGTAGCGACTGCGCTGCCCGGCGGTGCGTGCGGTGCGCTGCCTGGAGCGTGCGGTGCGCTGCCTAGAGCGTGAGGAGCGCTGCCTGAGCGTGCGGTGCGCTGCCTGGAGCGTGGGAGGGAGTGAGAAGGAGATAGCTTCTGCCTGTAGACTGAAGCGCTGCTTTGAGCGGGCCATGTCACACTTGTAGTCATGATGTGTGTATCATTCTCGTTGATTGGTTAATTCAGGGGGATGTGTTATATGGACCATTGTGCAAAAGTGGGCGTGTCAAAACGGACATACAAACAGACGGACATACATATAGACGGACAGACAGACGGACATACATACATATAGACGGACAGACAGACGGACATACACATATAGAGACGGACAGACAGACGGACATACACATATATAGACTGACAGACAGACATACATACATAGCTCGGCGTGCTGATTGTTGCGAGTGTGGCGTGCCCCTCTGCCTTCATCTCTGCCCGCCTGTGTATCGTTTGTGGTACTTGATATTGTTGTTGTTGTTGTTGTTCTGAATATGCGTAGCGTTTTTGTTGGAAAATATTTTTTAATTACTCTCATTTGATTGCTTTTCGTCATTTTGCTATGTGGTTGTTGTAGATTTAGTAAATGAGTTATGGGCATTTCAAGTGGTCGGTTCGCTCGCGATCACACTTATTGTATGTACAATTATTTCAATCTCGGAATTGGAGTTGACATTTTCGATACTTTCTGTTTAGGAATATTTTTCATGGTCTGATAGACAGACGGACACACATACATATAGACAGACGGACACACATACATATAGACAGACGGACGTACATACATATAGACGGACATACATACATACATATAGACGGACATACATACATATAGACGGACAGACATACATACATATAGACGGACAGACATACATACATACATATAGACGGACAGACAAAGGGCCGAATAGACAGATGGACAGTGAACATACACGAATTCAATTCTTCATAAATTTAGTGTCAAAGCTAGCTTGGAGATCAGCTTGATGGCTAAAGTGGTTGGTGGGGAGAGGGAATGGGAAAGTGTAGGGGGGGGGGGGGGCAAAACGGACATAGAGAGACATAGTGTCAGTGAACATGTACGAATTAAAATTCGTTTGTTTATTTTGTTCTTGTTCGAGTTTGGCTTATGTTGTTTTGTATACGATTTATTCTTGCTGTCTTGTTTTATTTTTAGGAATAGAGACGCTTGTTAATGATATTGAAGTCTCCACTTATTCTTTTTCTTCATTGTATAGCTTCTGTTAGAATAAGCATTTAATATCCGTGCGAGAAGAGTTAATACAAGAAATTTAGGGATTTTATACACATGAAGTAATATTTTGGTACATTTGCGTTAGGAATATGCTTGGGTATGCTATACTTGTTTTTCTTTTATTTAATCTAGTTTTTATTTTATTTCTTTTCGGGTGTAGATTTTTTTCTTGTTATGTAGGTACTAAATGAAGATTTCAAGTGAACTTTAGTTTGTAACCTCATAGGTTATTACTAATATGGGTTATTTAATTTAATGGTTAGCTAATCTACCGATACACTTTTGAAGCAGTTTTCTGTATGAGTTTTGCTTGTGTTATTGTTGTAAGAGTTTGATTTATGTTGTTGTTGTTGTAGTAGTAGACGATTTATTCTTGCGGTGTTGTTGTTGTTTTTTATTTTTTTTCTTAGGAGGAGAGAGGCATGCTGTCGATATTGAAGTACTAAAATGCAGGGCTTAAGCAGTTAAATCTAGAATTTGTTCTTATGGTATTCTTATTTTAATTCTTGTTTTCTTTGCTGTAGGATAAGCATTTTAATTAATTGATAGTTAATTTTAGTGCCGGAGAAAGACACACATATTTTAATCGCTTATTATTTTTTTCTTTTTGTTTTTATACTGAGACATTTAGAAAATGTTGAGTAGATTTTGAGCATATCTATAGGTCATCTAGTTGATGATGGATGATATGGTTTCATGAACATATGATGACATGATTTTCCTTTCATTTGTTCTTGTAATATATTTTTAATTTCAAGTTTCAAATAATATTTCTTTAACGCTAATTATTATTGCTTTTAGGTTTAAGAGATTTGTTTGATATGGTTTAGTTAGTTAATGAGCAATGAGTTAGTAAACATATCTTTGAGAACAGAGATATTGTTGTTTTGAAATCTTAGGAATAAAGTTGGGATTACATTTTGTCTAAATTAAAATCACAATTTCTTCTAAACACTGAAGTGTAGACGTGAGAGGCTTGAGTTGGTAAAGCTAGGATGCCATTCTTACTCTTACTCTTATTTTCTTTTTTCTTGTTCTTGCTTTTTTTTTTTTGTCAATACTATTATTATTGCTTCTTATTTTTTCTTTTTCCGCGTGTAGCCAAATCATAAGGTAGTCATATAATGTATAAACAAATAGTCAATACGTTATTTATATATTCAACCTCACCGAAACAGTTAAGCATTCTTCAACTTAGCACATCTAACTCTAAATTTGAAAGAAAAGCCGGACAGACTAACAGAATGATAGAGGTAAAGGACAGGCGGATAGTGTAGATGTAGCGACAGAGGCAGATTCAAATGGTTGGTAGTATTTTTGGTGGGACTATTCTTAGCGTATGCGGCACTTGTTGACATTGATAGAAAATATTATTATTCATTTATAATGTTTATTGTTTGTCGCAATTTTCGGATGTTTAATACACATAAGTAGAATTTGAACATATAAGTAGAGTTAAGTTAATATGCGTGTATCAGGTTGGTGTTGACATTTTTAAGGCTAATCTAACAATAGTCTGATGAAGCAGTAGAAGCGGTTTTGTAGGAGTTTCCCTTACGTTGTTATTGTTGTAGGAGTTTGGTTTATGTTGTTGTAGTAGTAGACGATTTATTCTTGCTGTCTTGTTTTATTTTTTGGAATAGAGACTCATGCTGTTGATATTTAACTGATGACATGCGTGGCTTAAGCAGGCAAACATATGATGCTATTTTTCTTCTTCTTTTTATTTGTTGCATAGATTCTGTTAGGAGAAGCATTTGATGTGCCTGTGCTTATCGCTTATTATTTTTTTCTTTTTTTTTTGTTTTATACTGTCACATATAGAAAATGTTGAGTAGTTTTGAGCATGGTTATAGGTTATTTAGTTGATGATGGGTGATATGGTTTCATGAACATATGATGACATGATTTTCCATTAATTTGTTCTTGTAATA
This sequence comes from Myopa testacea, assembly GCA_949629155.1. Lineage (NCBI taxonomy): Eukaryota > Metazoa > Arthropoda > Insecta > Diptera > Conopidae > Myopa > Myopa testacea. Next base: position 18,726,192 of record OX451347.1, read on the forward strand.
TATTTTTAGTTTCAGTGTTTTAAATAATATTTCTTCAAAGCTTCTAGGAGTAAGAGATTTGTTTGATCCGGTTTAGTTAGTTAATGAGCAATGGCGTAAACATATCTTTGAGAACAGAGATATTGTTGTTTTGAAATTTTAGGAATACATAAATTTGTAATTAAATTTTGTCTAAATTATTAAATTTTAGGAGGATTTCTTCTTAGTAGGATTTCTTCTAAACACTGAAGTGTAGACGTGAGAGGCTTGAGTTGGTAAAGCTAGGATGCCATTCTTACTCTTACTCTTATTTTCTCTTTTCTTTTTTCTTGTTCTTGCTCTTTTTTTTTTTGTCAATACTATTATTATTGCTTCTTATTTTTTCTTTTTCCGCGTGTAGCCAAATCATCAAAATAGTCATACCAAAGTTTAGCTTAAAACTATTAAAAACTATTACTAAAATTTAGCTTCTATACTATGAACAATGTTTAGTCTAAATGGTAACAACTTCTTATTTCAATATTAAATACTAGGGATTTATGTAGCTTAAATGTTTTCTCTTGTAAAGATGTAGCTTAAATTATTTCTCTTGTAAAGAATGCTATTGACCCAACAAAATAGCTGCTTGATTGATGCTTGACTACAACTTTTTATGCTTTCAAACCGACAATAAGAATTTTCTTTGACCAATAAAATCTGGCTTTTAGTTAGGGATCATTATATAGTCTATAAATAACCGAAAACGATATCTATATATTCAACCTCACCGAAACACATAAATACCCTACAACTTATGATATCTAAGTATAACTTTGAATGGAAAATGCTAAGCGTTTTTAAATGTTTTAAAATGTAGCGTTTCAACATATTAAAGTCTAAATTTAAGGCAAACCTATAATTATTAAGGAACAATAAAAGAAACATATTGATTTGTACACACACACAGAAATAGTGAACTCCTACATTTCTGTTAAATTTCATTCCAATAGCTTAATCAGTTCTAATGCGATCATGATTCCAACAGAGAGAAGAACAAGGCTAAATCTCAATGAATATCATTTGCGCAATAAAATTTTCCATATCGTTCTTTTTAGAACATAAATTAAAAATCATTAAAGGGTATTTAACTCAAAATCCAACTCTAAATTAATAAGACGGATAATTGAAATAGACATTAACATGGAAATATAATGCAAATAGATATAAACACTACTTCTTACTATAATGAGTCGCCTATGGTTCGACAATGATAATAGAAACAATCTTTAGAAACCAACAACAAGGGGCTTTGAGCGTAAGGAGCGTAAGGAGGTCAGACTATAGTCAATTCAAAATTAAATGAATAAAAATGGATAGAAAACTCATAGAAACATCTACAGCATCGGGCTAGTAATTTTATTAGCCCAGTTGTGGATATCAGTATGATAACATAATTGTAATTCATAAACAAAAATTCATTCAAAATACACTAGCAATATAACTCAACGAACTATTAGCGAGATAATCAATCAAAATTATACTAACTCCTAATAAAGGCAAGAAATACATAGTATTCATACAATACAATACAATTCAACAATTCACAAATTTTGTTTCTTAAGAAACCACATACGAAATAATAGATCTCCATACCCACTACAGTAACACAAATATTTTTTTTTAGCATCAAAATCTCTATAATATCCTCACAACACATTCACTGATACATTTATATCCACTTCCTATCAATAAAACAAATGAAATTATTACAATAACGCAGCTAGAATTAATAGAACTAATGAATGAAATTGAAATACTTACTTACTATTGCTTCAATAACAAAATATATAACTGGAAATATGAATATGTCTAGCCGCAAACAAATAAATGGGGATAGCGGAATGAAATAAACCATTTGAAAGACATAAAAGCATCACCGCTAATCAATTTACAAAAATAAACATAAATATAATATATAAATCTAAAGTCAAATAAATATTAAAATAGGTAAAAATAAATATGTACTGTAAGGATAAATAAATATAACGATATTAATTAAATAATAACATGTATAAGACACAGTTCACTACCACCGAATTCTATAAGAGAGCTCATTTGTTGGCCCTTCTAATCGCGAAAAGACTGAATTTAATATAGACAGTCCGAACGGACTAAATTTTATTAACATATATCTGTAAATTATATAAATGACAGTAT